>PVKU01004404.1:0-148085 GCA_004027475.1 Anoura caudifer
TCCCTTCGTGTTGAGGGCTGACTTTCAGTAGATTGCAGTGGAATGGTTTATCACCAGGTTCCCCACCAACGTGAGTTGTGTAACAGCCAAGGGAGGGCTGGAACCCTGGGGTGAGGCGCTCTCCCCTCATCGTAGGACCCGGGTCCTGACCCCCATGTGCTGTGCGGGGTTCTAGGTGTCAGCTTTTTAACAAAAAGAATTGAGTGTAAATTGCCATTGCTTCCTATTGACAAAAAAGCAGCAGCAGGAGGAGCACCTGAGGTGGACTGGAATGCTCAGACCCACCACAGCACTGGCTTCTTATTACAGAGACTCATATTCCTCCATTCCTTTTCCCCAAGGATGGCCTTTTTACATACATGCTCCTTATTGTGGCTTTTGTAGAGAATAAAGGTGTTGATATTCTATAGAGCTATTTTAGTTTTTATTATTACATCAAGAAAAGATAACTTTGAATGGACAGATTTTATTTTCATTCTGAAATAGTTTTAATTCTATATAAAGTAGTTTCAAAATTCTCATTTTTAAAGAAGCTCTATCAACCAAATGTGTTTTTATTTGTACTAATATTACTCTAAACAATTGTAGCAATGGTTATTTTGAGCAAATTTATTACATTAATATATTGTTAGGATAACAATTTATCATGTTTTATTTTTATTTATTTGTTTTTAATTTAATTTATTGGAGCAACATTTGTTAATATAATTATATAGGTTTCAGGTATACAGTTGTATAATACATCATCTGTATGTTGTATTATATGTTCACCACCCCAAGTCCAATCTCCTTTGATCACCATTTATCCCCTCTTTACCCTCTTATACCTCACTACACCCCCTTTCCCTCTGGTAATCACTTCTTTTTAATACAGCAGTATAGACACATTTCATTAAAGTGGTAAAAAATGGAGAGTATGTAGACAATTGAATACTACCAATGATAGAAAACCCTAAAAGGTATATGTACACTATTTGATGTATGGGTTCCAGCTTCTAGGAAATCATATACAATAAAAGTAGCTATGATTTCCTGAGCCCCTACCACATGCCACCTACTCAGTGCATATGACCTTTTAACTCCTCACAATCACTCTACCAAGTAAGTTAAGAGAGACCAAGGAGCCTGCCAATGCCTGACGGTAACTGAAGACAGGCCAGGTGTGTCTGATTCCAAAACCCACATGAGCCCTCCCACTCAACAGCCGCCTCCCAGCCTATCTCAGAAGCTGCCCTGCACAGCTCAGATGCAGGGGCAGCTGGCAATAGATTTGTCTAAGCCTTCATTCTCCACCCTCCTGGGAACTCACTGTTTCCCTTTGCCTTACCGGGGATTAAGTAGAAGTAGGATAACTAGCTGAAAGATCTTAAGTAACTAAAGGTACACTTATTTTTTTACTTAAACCACAATAACATCTTAAACTACAGTGTGGTCATATGCCTTAAGAAAACTGAGAGTTGACTCTTTCTAGAAGTACTGCTTTCCAAATTAACAACAAAATATGACAGATGCCAGTTCTATTGTATATCCAGCAATTTTACACATGAAATTCAGTGCAAAAAATATTTACTTGAGCATGTAACTATGTACTGACTAAGCTTGGCTCTAAGAAGATAAATGAGTAAGTATGTGGATGTCTGATCAGTATTATTTGATGTGTTGTACTCAGACTTTTTGTGGTTGCTACTTTTTCACAGAGTAAAAGCCCCATAATAAAGAGGCTTGCAGCCATAACATGTGCTTGACTACGTCTTTCCCCATACATAGTGCTCTCCATGGGTACTGCTCACTTCATACAGGATGTCAGCAATACTGTAGTTACTCTTATGACCCAACATCAACAGTGTAAATGGGCTTTTACAGTAGAGTCAGGTTTGTATCTGTGCCCAATGCATGTTCCGTTTATCCGCACACATTTGAGGAGAGGGGGTGGTAGTTGTAAAGGGTATGTTTTTTCGAAGGATCAAATCATAACTCCACCCAAATATACAGTGAACATCTATCAAGAAAAAATGAAAAAAATACAATCAATTCAAAGAAAAAATCATTTTATTCAAAGCCAACAATTTATATGAAGTGAGAAATGTTGAAATGAGTCTGCAAAAACTGGCACATCAATAGGGCAATAATCATATTCTGCTAGAACGCAACACACTTTCATTTCTATGGGAAGGATTATTTGTAAACAATACAAGTTTTCTGCAGGTTAACTTTGTCTTTACAGACTTGTAAAATGACCTTTGTGTCAGAGACGAAGGACACACCCTCCCATAGGACCAGATAATCCTTGGAGCATTCCATTCAAAGGCTGCCCAGTAGTTCTCCTGCCATTCCAAGTCTTCTGATTTGCCTTGCAGTAGCAATTGTTCATTGTTGAAATTCTTTCCACTTTGGCTTCACATGGATTTCTATTTCCGCCCCACAGCGACAGCCCGTACAGTGAGCATGGCACGCTGGAGGAGGTGGACCAGGATGCTGGCACGGAGCCCCACACCAGTGAAGATGGTACGCCCTGGGTTCATGCTGTTATAACACTAGTCTTTATATCTTCTTAAAGAATTGCTTGAATGAAGAATTCGGTAGTAACAAAAGGTGTGTGTAGAGTATGAAGAATAATATCGTACAGTGAACACTCTGGAACCACCACCAAGTTTAAGAAAAAAGCCATCACTCCCTGTATCCCATGGCCTTTCCCACCCCCACACGCAACCACTGTATGTCTGTGTGTTTAAACGGTTTGTTGTTTCATTTTCTATTGTATTGAGCTTTCTATAAGTGCAATCATACTGTGTATATCTCCCCTTATTTTTTTCTACTCGGTGTTATGTTCCAGAGGTTCATCCACATCATAGCATACAGTTATGATCATCTAATTTTCTACTGTAGAATATTTCATTGTACTTCACTGATGAGTATGTAGGGTATTATCTGTTTGTGCCACTAAAAACAGTGCTGCTATGAATATGTTGAACATGTATCCATCCCACTGCGAACGTGCAGGAGTCTCTCTGGGGTAGACCCACCTAGGAGTAAGCATGTCTTCAACTTTACTAGATGTGCCACACTGTTTCTGAGAGTGGTTGGAATGAGGTACAGTTCTACCAGCAGTGTCTCAGCCTTTCTGCTGTGCATATTCATCAACACTTGATGTAATTTGCATTTCTGTGGTTAGCGATGAAGATGTTTTAAAATGCAGTGTGTTAATAGGAAATTTGGGGTATAGTAAAGAAAACAGGTCAGGCGATGATTGCCATTGAAGATGCTGTTTCTGACAGTTCCCAAGAGGAAGGACCTTGTCACACCTTAGGTGGCCACAGAACGCAGCACCAGGGTCTGTCAGGAGGGAGGGAGAGGGAGCAGCTGGGCCAGAGCCTTTGTTGTGGTTTCCACTGGAACGGGAGAGGCCAGATAAGCAGGTCTGAAAGGCTCTGGGGCATAGGCACTGTCTCCTTGTCTGGTACCTGGCCCCGAGGTTATCGGGACAGGTGGATAGTGACCCAGAAAGTAAGAGCCCCAGAGGGGAGGTGGTTGGGTGCGGGCTCAGGATTGGTTGGATTGTGTCTGAAAAGCACACTCCGGCTGAGCTGTTTCCTGTCTGGTGGAACTGGCTGACCCTGGGAAGGACAGTCTGTCCCTGCAGGGTCAACAAGGCCCCAGATGTCAGAATATAGAAAATTTTAAAAAATATGGTTAATACAGATATACTCATTTTTATGTGGTTAGATTTCTTTTGTGAAATTCATAGCAAGTCTTTTGCCCTTGCACACCCGTTTGCTCCATTAGTTTCACTGAGGTATTGTTTTTTTCTTGATTTACTTTGGTTTGGCTTTGTTTTTGGATTTTTTCCCCTCATTTGTAAGAGTTCATTGTGATTCTGGATCAGCTGTTTCACTGGGTTTGTGTTTTACAAGTATCTTCTGCTCTGTAGGTTTCCTTTCTCATGCTTACTATGCCTTTGGCTAAAGAAAGGATCTTAATTTTAAAGGAGTTAAAGGTTCTTTCACTTTGTGTCTACTTTAAGAAATCCTTCTGTGCCCTGAAGTAATGAAGAGAATTCTTCCATGTTCTCTTTTAGATCTTTTTAGGTTTTGTTTTTCACATACAGGTCTACATTCTCCCAGGAACTTCTTTGGAGGTGTGGTGTGAGGCATGGAGTCAGTTTCTTTTTCTCCATGTGGATCCGCTGCCATCCCAGCTGCCTCAGCATCCGGTCATCCTGTCCCCACTGCTCCACACCCCTGTCAGACATGGGGGCCTTCAGGGCATGTGTCTGGTTCTGATCTCTGTTCTTCCCCCTCTGGTCAACTTATCTACTCCTACATCACTGTCTTAATTTCAATGCCTTTTGTAGACCTTAATATTTGGCAAATCATCACCCCGACTCTGTCCTTCTGAACAATTCTTGGCCTTTGCAATTTTACATAATTTTTAGACTCAGTTTTTCAAGTTCTTAAAACAAACAAAAAACCCTAAAAACATGTTGGGGTTTTGACTACAGTCACATGGATAATACATGTATTAATATGGAGAGAATTGATGTTTTTATGATGTTCAGTCCTCTAGTCCACAAACATATATGTAGTTACTTCATGTCTTCCAATAAACTTTCATACTTTTGTAGAGATTATTTTTTTCTTTGACATCTTGAGCTGAATGTTTAACATTACTTTTCGAACGCTTTTTTAACATGAGCATATAAAGCTGTCACTTTTCTCTTCGTACCTCTTTAGCTGTACCCATGACCCTTTGATTCTTTCTTCAGCTATGGTGAATATGCTTTAAACTCATTTGTTGGGGGATTTTTCCTACTTGTTCTTTTGGGTTCACTTTTGTATTTGCTGCTTGGTCACATTTTATAGTCTCTTGCTCTGTACTCATAATATTAATCCTTTCCATTGTTTCAGCTCTTGTGTCTGATTATTCTGATATCTGCAGTCTTCCTGGCTCTTGCTCATTGAGTCTGATTTTCTGGTATATTTTGTAAATTTTTTACACATTTTTGGAACTTTGTAGAATTCCTTTAGACTCCATTGAAAGTTAATTCCTCCAGAGAGGGTTTGCATTTACTTCTGCCTGGGGTACCGTCAGCTTGGACCACACTGAATTTTTAGCTTGAGGTTTTCCAGACCACCCAGGTAGCATGAACTGAGTCTGCAAACCTGCCTAAGGCCTGGAATGTAGTTGTAATTCTCAGACATGATTTGGTCCAAAGTTTGAGATAGATGATTTCCTTAAATCAGGGGCGGGAACAGGGGTGGGGTGTTTACAATCCGTGGAGAAGTACAGAGGGCCAGGAGTTCACTGTGGCACTGAGATATGACGGGGGTGGCGAGGAGCTGAGATTCTCCACACTAAGCTGGCCCCTAGACTTAATCTTTTGTATAAAATGAAAGCTGAAGTTAACCAAGCAGGGAAAATGCCCTGGAGGCAAACTCTGACTCACATTTGCTAGTGTTCCATTTACTTCACTGGATTCCCACTTCCATTCAGTGTTTGGTCTTTAGTATTCCTGACTGTTACAATAGCTTACTAATGCCGTTATAAAGATTTTTTTGATCCCATGTTTTTCATTGATTTCAACAAGAGGGTAATAATAAGGTGTCTAGTGTGTCCACCCCATGCTGCAGAAGGAAAGTTTCTTGGTGTTTTCAAAAGTAGGATAAGTTGTCCTTACTGGTGTGGCTCAGTTGGTTGGGCGTCATTCGCAAAGCAAATGGTCACAGTTTGATTCCCAGTCAGGGCACATGGCTGGGTTGTATGAGCCCGCTCAGGGCTCATGTGAGAGACAACTGATTGATATTTTTCTCTCATGTCAGTGTTCCTCTTTCTCCCTCCCTTCCTCTCTCTCTCTGAAAGAAAAATAAATAAAATATTTTTTTAATAAAAAAGGTAGGGTGAGTTGATATTTTCTGAACTCAGGTTAGAAGATATTCTTTAAAGCTAGAGCTGTGATGTTCCTTTTGAAAGTCTCTGAGTCCTACCTCAGCCACCATCTATTCTTCTGTCTTCAGTTTCTTTGTTTCTGTACATGATTCATTCCTTTTTCACGGATGACTCCTGTGAGTGTTTCCTCGCTTTCCCCAGGGGCAGGAGGAGCCAAGACAAAGTCGCCTGGCTCTCTTCCAAACATCAGTCTCACCGCCGCACCATCTGTCAGTTGTTCTTACCTCCTGCCTGTAAAAGAAGAGCTTTGCTGAGAGCCGTGTGTTTTCAATAACGTTTTGATCATGTTCACCTGATGTTCCTAAAGAAAAGCATTCTTACAAAGGACAGCCAGCCCCTAAAGTCCTATAACTAAATTAACTAGAGTATTGATTATCTTTTTGATTGCTCAGGTATTTGTTTCATTTTTTTCTGTCATGGTTTCACTAGAGAGAATAGCTTTTGTTTCCAAAAGAGAGGCTGTCACAGAGCAAACATCATCTGCAAGGGCAATGGGCAACAGATCTAGGAGGGTACATATTAGGGACAGGAAGGTCCCACGGAGAAAGTGTGATGTACTAGCATTTTGTGTAAAATTAGAAGACATGTAAATGTAAGACTTGATAGCACCAGGCAGCCAAAAGGTCAGCTCTGCTGAATTTTATTTCCCTTCACACAAAATTGTAATAACCATGCAGAAAAACGAAGCTCTCACATTACACTGTTACTGTTATCGGTAGGAGCAGCATTCTACAGAGTCTCTGCCCACCCTTAAAGGGCCATGGTACTCTCTCTGTGAAAGGCGTGTGGTGCGTTGCCATGCCCGGAGATTGATTTGCTCCGCAGTGATTAGACTGAGATGTGTATAAATAGCTTATGATTGACACCTGACTGTGAAATGACTCTCATGGGAACAGAAAGAGTCAAAATAAAATAATGAAGTTGCTCAGAATGTAGGAGGGTTACCAATAAAATGTCTTTCTGATTCACCTGGTCATTCTTTCATAACCTCTCTACATTTGAACTAAATAAGTGAAGACTGATAATCCTGTTGCTAGTTGTCTCAAAAAAATAAAAGAAAGAAAGACTGGGTGGGCACAGAGGTTATGATTGCGGAATTATAATAAAATATGTACATACCTATTAAATAGTCCTAACTATCCGTGGCCAACACAGTGTATGAATGAATGGCATGAAAGGACGTTAATGGTCTCTTTTCATTTCCCATTGACAAATATATGGATTGTACACTATCTTATGGGCTGGTATCTTTTCATTTTTATTTCAATAAAATTTTAATACATGGGGGTGTTCACATAGGAGTTTACAAATTACACATCATAAAGTTCTTTTTTTTATTGATTTGAGGGAAAGAGAGAGAGAGAAACATCGATTGGTTGTCCCACTTATTTATGCAGTCATTGGTTGATTCTTCAATGTACCCTAACTGGGGATCGAACCCTGCTCTAACCAACCGAGCTAACTGGCCAGGGCTTATGAAGTTGTTTTGTTTTTTAATAAATTGGCATGTCTTCATTCTCTCATGGATATGTTTATTTGTGTTCCCCAGAGAGGACTGCAGTAAAAAAAAAAAAATTGGCGTCTGTTATCTTAAATAAAGCAGAATTTATTCTGCATCTGCAAGTTTAAAACAAACTAAAAAGTCAGCCTCTTTGAATATAAAGTTATATGCCTCCTCTGTGAAGCAAACTGGTAGATATTTAATAAAGCTGCTATTTATATTCTTTTAATAAAGAAAATATAATTTTAGGAGAGAATACCAGAGTCTTAATATATGATCTAAAGTTATAGTCAGTTGTTAAAGGACTAAATTGTTGTCTTCAAATTATTTTCACACATACTTTGCTGAGAAGTACACTACATGCAGATTAAACTGCAATGTGAAATATTATTCACCTTAAAAATTACCTACTGGCAAAAAGATGGGGCATTTTTTGTCTTTTCTTTAAATGTATAGCTGAAATTCACTCAGGCCCTTCAGATAAGGCAAATCCTAAGCTTTTTCAATATGTTTGTTGATGTTTATGCTTTTACCTCACATGTCATAGAGAATGTTTGAATTTATCAAGTGGGAAAGAAGCTTAGCTGGGTAGGCAAGGACTTCTCGGGCAGTTATTCCATATAAGTACAACAGATATTAAAGATGCTGCAGTGAACTTTGGGGAAAAATAAACCATTTTAAATGGAAGGTTTGTTACCAAGGGAAACAGAAGACAATTTCCTGAGAAAGTATTTGACAGATAGGTAGGTTTTATGCATGTAAATTCTCTAGTATTTGGGAACTAATGCATGCCCAGTTTTCAGCAAATGAGGTATTGCTCATAGCATAGATCTATTTCTCTAAGTATATACCACTTGCATTGGCCCTTTTTAGTTCTGTTTATTATTGATGAGAAGTTTATTCACCTGTGGTTGATAGCAGAGAAGAGAATGGGGGGCGATGGTGGGAGAGGGGAAGAAAGATCATACTGCCCCGAATAGAAAGGCTTTTTGCAGTAAGCTGAATCACAAAAAGCACCTCCTGTAGTTGTTTAATTTAATTTGTCTGCTTATCTGCCTTTGATATCTGTGTCAGAATTAGATCAGAGTTGAAATTCCAATTCTAGGCCCAGAATTCAATATATTTTTTGAACTTTTTAATTTGAAATTATTATGGATTCACATGCAGACGTACGAAATAGTACGGAGATCCCATATACCCTTCACCCAGTTTCCTGCAGCGTTCACAATACCTTGCACAACTATAGTATTATGTCACAACCAGGAAACTGACTTTGATACAATTCATTCACCATATAGTCACATTCTACCAGCTTCCACACACCCATTTGTGTGTTGTTTATTTAGTCCTCTAAGGCTGTATCACAGGTACAGACCTGCTTGACCACGACAGCAGTCAACATAAAGAACAGGACCACTTCGGGGGGGTCCATGCTGCCCTTTCACAGCCACCGCCTGCCTTCTGTCACCTCCTTCACCCCGACCTCTGGGCACTATTAATGGAGCCTCCATCTCAATATTGTGTCCTTGAAACATGCTACACAGATGGAATCATACAGGATGTAGCCTTTTGAGATGGGCTTTTTTCAGTCACTGTAATTCCCTTGGATATCTGTTGATCTCTAGAAAATACGATTTTTGACTCTGGTCTTTTAATCACAGTACTGGGCAGCTGTAAGATACGCTTGTTTCATAGGTTGTATCCAGAGTCTGTTGCTGAAGTTGTCTTTACTGTTGGTGGCAGTTTGAAGATTTGATAGTGTGAAAAAAGTAGACAAGGAAATTAAATGTATTCAATTGGTTTTTAACGTGGCCATTTTTGTAAACTTGATTTTTTTTTTTTAAAATAAGCAAATAGAACATAGACTTCCTAGTGTTCTGGGATAGGGATATTTTCCACATTATAAATGGGATTAACATGTTTCAAGGGAACTCCATCAATGTCAAAATAATATTTGAGCTATTGTGGAGGAAATCACAACCCAAGGAGAGATCTTATATACCATATTGCAAAGTTTAAAATATTTATTAGATTAGCATTGTATCTGTAGTAAGAGGTTGGGGAAATTAAGATCTAATGTTCAGTTTTTCTTTGCCTGAAAAACTGTTGACAGCCAAAGAATGTTTTTCTATATCTTTTTCAACACCCTCATTTTCTCTTTCTTGATGATTTGTTCATTCCCGTGTTCTGTCTGGATATCAAAATAGCCTTGTGTTGTTTCTGAGGCCTCGTCTGGGCCTTGCAGATAGTGTACCATGCCTTCCCAACAACCCTGTCCCTCACCACTTTCCGATGTGTTCTTTGCAGAATGTGAGCCAATAGAAGCCATAGCCAAGTTCGACTACGTTGGGCGATCTGCCAGAGAACTGTCCTTCAAGAAGGGTGCGTCCCTGCTGCTGTATCACCGTGCCTCCGAGGACTGGTGGGAAGGCAGGCACAACGGGATTGATGGGCTTGTGCCTCACCAGTACATAGTGGTGCAGGATATGTGAGTAGTCCCAGCTTGGATCGCCAGGGTGCTCCCAAGAGGAGACCCCGGCTCTGCTCTTACACTGCCCTTGGGCTTGCGAGGAGAGAACAGGGGGAACTGGGCTAACACTTCCGAGCTGGGCACCATTCCTTGCCTTGCTCGTGGGTCTCTGCGAACAGAACTTTAGGTTTCCATTTCCCCAACTCCATCAGGAGCTTGGGAGCAGGGACCAGTGAGAGGTGCCTTTTGAAGCTTTCAGACTCTTAGAACCTGTGCAGAGAGTAATTTTGAGAGCTGAGTGACACTGCTAATTCGGAACAGCGGTGCTTTCCCTTTGGTGTCCAGCTATTGTTTCAATTCCACATTCCCAAAGAGAAGATACTGACCTAAAGTTTAAAAAGTATCATCTCTAAGCTTCCTCTTCTTTTTTTTTTTAATTTTGCTGATAAGGAAGCTCTAATTTCAAAATTATTTAAAGAGATAAGAAGATGGTCATAATATGTAAGTGAAGGAAACAGGTAACAAAGCAATATGTGCAGTATAACCCTATTCAGTGAGTATAGTATTCGCTTACAGCACCAATTTAAGAGCAGTTTTGAAAGGAAGAGAGAAATATACCACATAAAACATATAAGGTAAACAAATGATTCCTCCCCATTTTAGAAATGTTCAAATGTATACCTCAGAATCCAAGAAATACTGTGTGTGTATACACACGATATATCAGCCATATGTATCTAAAGTATATAAACATTAGCATCTATAACATTCTATACATATATATATACAGGGTGGGGCAAATATAGGTTTACAGTGTTCATATGAAAAATAATGCAACAACTGATAAATAATAATTCAAGGATAAACTCTGTTTCACGTACTCGTAACTGTAAACCTACTTCTGCCCAACCTGTGTGTGCACATCCTTATAGATCTGTGCCCCAGGCATTTTTCAAACTGTAGAAGGGTATTTTCTGAAGTTCTAACAATAGTTGTCTCTGGATGTTATATTATGGGTGATTGTTATTTTACTCTTCTTCATATATCTGAATTTTCCACCTTTTTTTAAAGAACTTTTTTTTTTTAATCTTCAGAGCGGAAGGGTAGGACAGAGGCAGAGGGAGAGAAATATCAATGTAGGGTTGCCTCTCGTGTGTCCCCTGCTGGGAACTGGCCTGCAACCCAGGCATGTGCCCTGACTGGGAATTGAACCACGATCCTTTGGTTCGCAGGCCCATGCTCAATCCACTGAGCTACACCAGCCAGGGCTGAATTTTCCACTTTTTCTGCCACGAAATTGTATTATTTTTATAATGAATAGAAAAGGTTATGTTAATAAGAGACTTACATACATAAACACATCATTTTTTGTTGTTGTTCCTATTTATCTAACAAAAGACTCTCACTCTTGCATCTCATTATTTCAGGGATGATACATTTTCAGACACTCTGAGCCAAAAAGCTGACAGTGAGGCCAGCAGTGGGCCAGTCACGGAAGACAAGTCTTCATCCAAGGACATGAACTCCCCGACGGACCGACATCCTGATGGCTATTCAGCCCGGTAGGTGGAGTCAGATACTCAGGCTCCTGAACGCCCTCTCCTCCTTCGGGCTGTGAGGAGCCGCAGTGCCCACATCTGTGCAATACCCGGTGTGATAAGCTCTCCTCCTCTTTCTCTTCCTCTCTGTGTTGTGTCTAGACAAAGAAAAAGAGGAGAACCACCCCCTCCAGGAAGGCGTCCTGGTAGAACCAGTGATGGCCATTGTCCCCTCCACCCCCCACATACTCTTTCCAATTCCTCCATTGACCTGGGGTCCCCAAACCTGGCCAGTCACCCCCGGGGCCTGCTGCAGAGCCGTGGCCTCAACAACGACAGTCCGGAGAGGAGGCGCCGGCCAGGCCACGGCAGCCTGACCAACATCAGCCGGCACGACTCCCTCAAGAAGATTGACAGTCCTCCTATTAGAAGGTCCACATCATCGGGGCAGTACTCAGGCTTCAGTGACCACAAGCCACTGGACCCAGAGACCATTGCTCAGGTAGGATGCTTTTAGGGGAATAGTGCCTGCTAAGTACATGGGGTGTGTAGGAGGAGGTATGTAGGATTTACTTTTTTGTAGCCATGTATTTTGTGTAGAACCAGCTAATGAAAACAGGAAGGAAATTAGCCCATTCTTCAATTTAAGGCCTCACTAAGGTCTCTTGAAGAACCATTTGTTACTGGAGAGGCCCAAGTACATTAAGTTTATATTGATTTAAACAGAGTCATGGCAGAAATGTAGGACCCAGAGCATTCAAATATATCATTGCTACATAGACAGAAAAATTCTGCGAAGAGTAATAATGAGGAAGGACTAGCCCTATCAGGCCCTAAATGCACGCTAAAGACAGTAAAACAGACAAACTGATGGAACTGAATGGGGAGCCCAGAAACAAAACATTTAGTATAGGAAGTAATGGATTAGTCAGTAAATAATGTGAGAAATCGTGGCTGGCTGTTTGAAGAGCAGCATGTCCGGACACTGTGTCACTCTTGAACGCATGTGTGTCCACTTCCCAACAGGGACTGCAGAGAAGGGCTTTATAGTTTTCAGTAATGATTAGAACTGAGAAAAGTTAAAAGTACCAGTAAAATAGTATTATTGGATAATTGATTTTCCCATAGTTCTACCATTTTTCCCTCTAGTTCTTTTTTGCTGCATAGCCATCAAAAACTGCATGGCCTGGCTGGGTGGCTAAGTTGGTTGGAGCGTCGTCCCATACACCAATAGGTTGCAGGTTCAAACCCCGGTCTGGACATGTACCTAGGTTGTGTGTTCAATCCCCAGTCAGGGTGCGTGCAGGAAGCAACCGATTACTGTTTCTCTCTCACATTGATTTCTTCTCTCACTCACTCCATCCCTCCTTCCCTCCCCCACTCCTTCCTCTCTCCCAAATCAATAAATATATCCTTGAATGAGGATTAACAAAAAAGTGTGTGATTAGTCAGTGACAAAGTAGGTGAATAGATTCAGGCTTTGCCATTTGAGTAATCTAAAGCAGTTTGCAGCTATCACTGAAGCTTAAAACTAAATAGAACAAAAAAGAAAGTGAATGAGAAATGAATGAAACAAATATGGGGAAGTATTAAAGATGCATTATTTTTAATAAAAAGCACCCAAGAAAACCTGTATTGATATGACATATTTCTAAGATATTTTCAGTGTTCTAAGTAAAAAGAATTTTGGTTAGCAAATTAGATTGTGTAAGGAGTTTAACGTATGTGTGTGTGTGTGTGTGTGTTTTAATTAAACCAGTTTTAAGCACATAATAGTTTTTCAACAAAAATCAGAAAGACTTTTGACCTTTTTGATTTTCTCTATTTGAAGTGCTTTCTTTGCAGGACCCTTTGAGGCCTGCTGAGAACCAGCGATATTTGACTGCAGCTGGCTAACAATTTCAGAAAGCTGCAACTTCGCTGCTTATAACACACAGGTGAAGCGGGATTTGGGCTACAGAGACAGGCAGCTAGGAGCTTGGGGGTGAGAACATCTAATAAGGTCTGTTTAACCATTTTCCTTCTAAAACCAGGAAATCCATTCACTGTAAGTCATAAAAACAAAAGCTCAACAGATAAACAATGCTCTCTACATTCTCTCTGGGGCAAAAACTTGTTATAAAAACAAATCCATATGCTTAGCGTCAAATGAAAGTCACATATGAAAGTAATCAGTTGAAAAGTGATGTCATCCTCACGAAATGGCTTCCAGCTGTGACCTGTATTTATCTTTCCATCTCTCGTCCCCAGATTTCCCAGGGGGACAACTAAGCCTGCCATCGTGGTGTTCATACAAAAAAAATATGCAAATTCTTTCATTAAACAAATCAGTGGAATCCCTGATGCAGTTTTTTTTAACTGCAACATCCATATGTAATCATCATGTTTTGGTTTATTCATTTAGCAAGCCTATATTGAGCACTTACGGTATGCGAGGTCCTATGCTAGGCTTTATGGACCCAAAGTTAAATCAGTAGCCAGCCGCTGCCTGGAGGTACTTACAGTCCAGGGAGGGAGGCAGACGTGAAATCAGCTACCACTGCACGTGGCCGTAAGGGGTTATGCTCCGGGGAGTGAAAGAGGAAGTCCTGCACTCACCCTGCCTCACACAATACTCCACTTCTTGTGTGCATGGAGGCTAAAAACATGTAGTGTAACGTTTACTGTCTTCACCATGTTTAACTGT
This sequence comes from Anoura caudifer, assembly GCA_004027475.1. Classification (NCBI taxonomy): domain Eukaryota; kingdom Metazoa; phylum Chordata; class Mammalia; order Chiroptera; family Phyllostomidae; genus Anoura; species Anoura caudifer. Next base: position 14,139 of record PVKU01004404.1, read on the forward strand.
ATGCTTCAGTATATTCACCTTGTTGTGAAACATCCCCAGGACTTTTTCATCTTGTAAACCTGAAACGGTATACCCATTGAAGAACAACCCCCTTTTGCCCCTCTCCCCAGCCCCTGGCCACCACTGTGCTACTTTCTGCTTAGTCTGTGTGTGTGACTGCCTTGTGTAAATGCAAGCAGGCGGTATCTGTCCTTTCTGACCGGCTTATCCCACCTAACATAATATCCACAGGCGTCATCTGTGCTGTAGCATGTGGCAGGATTTTCTTCCTTTTTAAAGTCAAACTATATGCCATTGTCTGTATATACCACATTTTGCTTATCCATTTATCCATTGATGGAGCATACTCCATATTTTGAAACAAAATATTTTATAATTTTCCCTTTAGTATTTGAAATAAGTTGATAGATAAAATACCTAATTTAAAAAAAAATATATAAATCTTTGAATATAATAATATAAAGGAAAAGTAAAAGGCAGTAAATATTAAAACAAATGTATTTCAGTTAATGCTTAACAACACTGGAAGACAAATGAAATAGTGAGATCCTTTCACCAACACATAGAATTACCAAAAATACAATTAAAAATGCACATTGAGCCCTGACCAGTGTGGCTCAGTTGGTTGGGTGTCATCCTGCAAGGTGAAATGCCAGTTCGATTCCTGGTCAGGGCATATGCCTGGGTTGCAGGTTCGGTCCCCAGTCAGAACACATTTGAGAGGTAACCGATTGATGTTTCTCACTCACATCAATGCTTCCCTCCCTGTCTCCCTCCTTTCCCTCTTCTCTAAAAATTAATAAATAAAATCTTTAAACAAAAAAAATTAAAAAAATAAAATAAAAATTCATATTGATGTGAAAGTATTAGGTTAGCCTTAACTCAAATTCCATGAAAGGTATTTCTGTCAGTGATGTGGTTTTTCTTAAGTGGTGGATAACCCTGGGTCAGCCCCAATCAAAATAGAATATAATTTATGTGATCACTTTATTCCTAGAAAACTTAATACCATTAAAAAATATTTTATGTGTCCCTGGCTGGTGCAGCTCAGTGGGCTGAGTGCCGTCCTGAGAACCGAAAGGTCACCGGTTCAATTCCCAATCAGGGCACATGCGTGGGCTGTGGGCCAGGTTCCCAGTTGGGGGCTTGTGAGAGGCAACCAATCGATGTTTCTCTAGCACATCGATGTTTCACTCCGTCTCTTTCTCCCTCCCATCCCCTCTCTCTCAATATAAATAAATAAAATCTTTAAAATACATATTTTATGTTTATATATAAAAAAGAGTTAGGTTCTAGACTCAGGTTAGTATAAATGGATTTTCACCCACATAACTCTGGAGGACATTCAAAAGTTGAACAAGTTGTGGGACAATTTACTGCATGTAAACTACCTAGGACACTTGCAAGATAGCTAGTGTGTCTGGCCCCTGCCCAACAAAGAGGCTAATAATGCAACCCCATTGCTATGGCATCTAAAAACAGACACCATATTACAAACATGCCCTCTGTGGGCAGTACCATTTCCACTGAGATCCGTTGGTCATGGCCGTCCAGGGAACACTTACACTGATTTTTGAAGAACTGGTAAGAGTTAGCCAAGTGCAAAGGAAGTGCTTAACAATTATTTGTTGAATTATTTGTTGTGAGAGCAACCTGACTTTTTCTTGCAATTCACTTTTATTTCTTGAGAAACTCTTATGGTATCTGAACTTCAGCTACCTTTCACCATAAAGTCAAGTAGAATTCTATATAAAAAGTCAACATATAAGGTAGAAACCACCAGAAGTGTACCTGGTGCCTTAGAATGGCAAATATTTGATAAATGGCTCCATGAGCCATTGCATCTTGGTCTCCTGAACATTCAGAGTCAAAATAATTACATGAGATGACATTATGTTTACATACTTTCTACCTACTGCGAAGCTAAAGCATTCATGCTTTTGCTGGCCTGTTTGCTTTGAAATGAAATACTGGGCTTCTGTGGATTGATATTAATTATCCATTTGTTTTTCTCTCTCTTTCTAATAATTCTACAACAGGACATTGAAGAGACAATGAACACTGCTTTGAACGAACTCCGAGAACTGGAGAGGCAGAGTACGGCGAAGCACGCCCCAGACGTGGTTCTGGATACCTTAGAACAAGTCAAAAACTCTCCCACCCCGGCCACTTCCACAGAATCGCTCAGCCCTTTGCACAACGTTGCCCTCAGGAGCTCAGAGCCTCAGATTCGACGAAGCACTAGCTCCTCCAGCGACACCATGAGCACTTTCAAACCTATGGTGGCGCCCAGAATGGGCGTGCAGCTGAAGCCCCCAGCCCTAAGGCCGAAACCTGCAGTTCTTCCAAAAACAAACCCCACCATAGGACCTGCACCTCCTTCCCAGGGTCCGACAGACAAGTCTTGCACAATGTAAGACCACCGAGCAAGGTCAGACAAGGAGGTGATTTAGAAAAGAAACTGAATTAGTGACAAACGTCAACGATCCATACCTTTCCTTAGTTTTGTGCTTATAACTGGAGATCTGGCTTTTCTGTGTTCTCAAATGTAACATCTGAGACTAGCTAAGGTAACATGGGCATTTGTACTTTGTAATTGCTTTTTTTTAAATGACGGGACATACGTCATTTTAAAGATAATAGACACACTTAGACTTACTTGAAAATTCAATGCTGCACCATGTGTGATGAAGGCAACCCCACTGCACCCTCTGCAGTGTACAGTGCTTCAGGGGTAGGGTGGCCCGGGTGGGTCAGAAACGTCTCAGCCCGGAGGGACGAGGATCTGAGCCCCGGGCTTTGGAGTGTGAGCAGCGCTGGTCTATGGCACTTGGGGCAGTGGCTGAAAGGTGATAATGGCAGTGTGTGGTAGCTGACGGTGAGTGCTTCTGATTCCATGCAGGGGGCGGGGCTCAGCTCACGCTAAAGACTTGCAGTTGTCACAGTGAGATGGACATGCCCAGCGGGAGCTTCAGCCCACAGCCGGGATGATTGCATGATTGCCTCTTTCCTAATCAGTCATTTCCCTGGGTCCAGGTTAAAGACTAGCAGAAGAAGGTAGAACCTCTATAGTTACTGCTTGAACTAAACCTGAGAAAGGAGAGAAAGAGAGGCAGTCTTCCAGAGCCATCCATGTGACTCCTTCTACGAGCCTAACCAGGCCCCAGAAGATTTCTGACTCCATCCCGTGCATTCACAAAGGACTAGAACAGTGTAGTTTTAAAGAATTTCTAGTTACACTAGTCCACAAACTCTTTATGAGATCTGTGGTTATAACTGCCTAGACAATATTTCCAGCTCCCTAAACCCCCGTGTTCTCCTCTGTGGGAATGGAGGCAGCAGAGGCACACAGGTCCTCGGTTCCCTCAGCCTTCTCTGCTCCTGCCCGAATGGTCTTGCCCCTTTCAGCCTGCCGCAGGTCCTGATGATCCTGCAGCGAATGCCCGCCTTCCCTCTCCTCTTGGCTCCTGGAGCAGACCTAGAACGGGCCGTGGTGCCGGCCGCTGCGGGAGGATCACCTCATGGTTCCAGGATCGTTTCCTCCCGACTTTGTACCTTGGAGCCATGACCACCTTTTTCTTCACTTTTCCTTTCACACATGGTGTCTGTATCACCAACACAGTCACCCAGCCCCGTGAGGGCCCTCTTTCTCTGACACCGTGCACACACACAGTTTTTCTTTGGCCCGTATTTATGCTCTATTTCTTTTTATCTTAAAAAGGTTGCTTTGAATGTAGTAGTTTTTACTAAGGTACAAATCACCACTCTCCCACCAGCAGCAGCTCCTATCATCTGTAAACCTGTGAGCATTTAATCTAGTCTGTCATGGAACTTATTCATGAAGAGACCTTTCTGTTTTTTAAGGTAAATGGATGGCCAGAACTAACCCCTCTGGACCACCATCAATTTCCTTCTAAGTTTGGTTTCAAACTCCCAGGCAGTTGTGTGCCCACCTAAGAATTACATCGTATGGACCTTATCAGCCCACTTGCCAATGCCTCGTGCAGGAAAGAATGAGGATCTGGACCACAGGCAAGATCATGACTTTGATATCTACCTCAGTTTGCCAGGCTAACCCTTCTACTGCAAACAGAGATTAAACTAATGAGATAGTTACGTTTCAAAGTCACACTGCTGGTTGCTTGCCTAAAGCCTAATTTCACTAATGTATTGGATAGTGAATTTTTTTCCTCTGTCATTTTGGTATTGGTATGGTATTTTTCAGGAATGGTAAGCTTTTAAACCTCTTAATTTTCAGAACCAGCTTTTTTGCTCATCTTGAAAAAGAGGCCCTGCTCAGCATCTTGTCCAACCCCTCGCCTTTCCCCCCGGGCGTCAGTGGTCCTTCAGCAAGGAGACCACCAGGACGAAACTTCAAACAGCACTAACCCTTCTGAACGCTCTTCCCCAATTCCCTAGGAAATTTAAACTTTTCTAAATAATCTCCCAGTCTTTTCTGGATTCCACCTTGGTCTCTAACTCTCTGTCACCGTGTGGGGAAACAGGAGCAAAGAACAAAGGTGGAAGTAATGGGGGGGGGGGGCTTTAAATCTTTTAGAAATTAAAAAGGATTTTTAGAAACCATTTTCCATCTTTGATAGAAATATAATATGTTAATGAAAGGTATCAAAAGGTGGGAGAGGAGCGTCTTTTATAAGCTTTAACTATAACTTTTCAGGTTTTACTCCAAGCTCAATTCTTCAGACCTTCCCCTGGTAATCCTCCCCACGCCTCCTCCGTGTGCGCCTGTGATGGACGAGGGTGGCCTTTCCACCACCATGTCGGGACTCGGCTGCCCCGGACGGCAGAGGACTCGCTCCTCTAAACCCTCAGAGCCTCCGCGGCTGTGCCTTCCGGGAAACAGTTCCTAATAACTGTCCCATCGCTTCCTTTCTTTACCTGTCTCTAGCTTTTCCCTCTAAATCCCCGTTGTCATCCTGAGGCTTTTTTTTGCCCGATTCCCAGGGAAGGATGTGACTCGCAGTGAGTAAGGACTCAGGAGGGACTCACCTGCCTTTACTGTTGAGTAAGTCTTCAGATTCCAGGGATGAGACAAGGTGGCCACTTTACAAAGTATCCAAGCTCACACCTGCTCAACTCATTAAAAGCTGCAGCAGCCCAGAGGCTTTAGCTGGCTCGCGGCCCGCCTCACCGCCACAGATGTAGCGCACGCGGAGGGAGGGGAGGCGCAGGGAATGCGGAGATAATGCCTGCAGGACCTCGGCAGTGTCCGTGCGCAGTGTGGGAACGGGGTCGTGGCGATGACGGGGAAATGCTGGTTCTACAGGGATTACCTGGTTCCACTCACACAGGAAGATGTATTCACAGTCCATGTCACTGGATGTTCATGTCCCCTCCGTCGAGCTCACTGAAGGAGTTTCACCAAGTTGGCCTTTTGGTTTGGGTCAGGGCGTGGGTTAGCGTGGAGGAAAAGCTACTTAGTACACGTTTTCTGATGGGTGTTCTAAGTTATTTCAACACGTTGAATGGCCCCTTGTGAAGCTACTGTTCAACAGTTTTGCACATTTTCATACAACATAATCTGGTTTCAGTGCCCCTTGAGCTGCCCATAGAATCATTTACAGCAGCGTCCCCCTAAACCCACTGCCAGGGGCGTGGCCAGTGATCAGTGGACATAGAGCACGAAGGGTCAGGTGGTATCAGTTCGGCTTTCAGTCTTGGTACTCTTGCCATTTCCAAAACTGGGCTTGTAATTTAATGAAGGAGAAGAAGAAAGTGCGGAGAGTAGTAGTCTCCTTAGCATTTAGGAATGACACAGCCTCTGGGATCCACAAACTGAAGAAACTTTAATCTGATCATTACAGCCTCTAACATCCAAAATTAAGAGCCTGTGGGTCTGTGGAGGGGTTGGGAAGACTTCGTGTCAGGGATGACACTCACTCCTGGCCAGTGGTGAGACACCATGAATGCAGGAAGTGCCCGTGGGACAGAGCCTTGCTCTGCGTTACCCGCCACAGAGGCCCTGAGCCGCAGAGCAGCTTCGGAGTGAAGGTTCCACCCATGTGTGAAGAAAGCTTCCTACTCCATCATCCCCTGAACTGAAAACCCAGCCACCAGCGGGGGCCGGGCTTGGTGCAGGGCGACTCCCGCACAGCTTCACTCAGATCAGTAAAACAAACTGGAAATTGAGCTCTCACTTACCCTAGTATACTTTCTTAAAAAAAATAGTCTACGTGGTATAATCGAGATGGTTACCTGTATCTTTAAATTATGTAGGGAATTTTGTATGTTTATATAATTGTTCTGGGTTCCACAATGCCTAGCATAGAAACTGTTTAGTAAAAGGAAATATATAAACTGTGCATTTGTGAATGCCCCCCTTAGAGCATTCATCCAAGTCCAGTGTGTTGTGTGATGGGTACTATAGACGTTTCAAGTATAGTTAAGCAGTTGTGTAACAGGAGAGACTGCTGCTTGCCTAGGGACTCAAGGGCAGCCCCTGCCCACCTAATTAAACCAGTGTTGTCCTTTCCTGTCCGTTGAGCAGTTGCAGTACTGGTAGCTTCCTGCTTGTGACTGTTACCTAATCGTGTCAATGTACATCTGTAGTATGTACATGTGAAAGTGCCTTTCTATTTTAGTTTTAGCCTGGCTCTTCACTGTTGCCCCACCCACTTCTGCCCTCTTCTGCCCCCCCTTCCAACTCTCCTGCCCCCCCACCCCCCTCCTCCATATTTGAGTGTTGAAACTTCCTCCGCTTTCTCCCAGCTTTTCCATCTCCACCTTCCTGTGCCTCGGGTGCTCAGTTTTGTCCCATCTTGCATCCTTGTCCATCATCACACTCTGTTTCCCTGTGGCTGTGACCAGGCCTTCCCAACAGTAACTCTCCCTACATCCTCCCCTCCCGGCCCTCCCTCTCCACCCACGAGCTGCTGTGGCCCTGGTCCTCGTGTTCACCTTTGCGCTCTTGTCTGCCTCACATCGTTATGCCCCCTCGTCTCTGAGGTGAAAATTAAAGGGGGGTGCTTCTACAGTTCTGGGAGGAAAAAAAGTTTTGTTACTCCGTTGTGACAGTGCACTTTTATGTATAGTACTGTACATTTTGGCATGTACCGTTCCAGGCTTCAGTACACAGTCAGGTCTGTTCTTCACGGTGTATCTTTATAATAAATAAGGTAGTTCTGGCTGCCTTTGTCTGCTTCGGGTTTCGTGTGTGATTCTCCGTGGTGTTTTCATTCCTTTCCTTTCTTTTTTCTAATCACTATTTACCCCCCAAAGAACAAGTTGCATTAAATAATGTAAAACTACATGTTTTTTAAAATGTTATCTCACATTCATTTTTGTTTGTGAATTTGAAAATGAGGCTTCATGCACAGGCCCTTGACCACAAAGCCAGGGCTTTTCAGAGTTGGAGCTGGGAGACGCTTGTGTAGAAGGGAAAAGGGACTGGGAGAGCCCAGTGGGAGGCTGAGAGGGTGGTCCTTCTCAGCGTTCACCAGCTTGAAATCTCCTTGAGGACTCCTTAGCATAGGAAACCTGTCAAGTTCATCTTTGGTTTCATTAAGATGAATTGAATAATTGAAATTCATCTTGAATTGAATTATTTCATTCAATAAATTGAAATGCAATCCTTAGGTATATGCTATGTTTAGAATTCCCCCAAGGTGTTGGTATTTTTTTTTCTTCAAACTTAAAAAATCAACAACTAACTCTTAGAGGATTAGCAATACATTTTAAAGATTTTATTTATTTATTTTTAGAGAGAGGAGAAGGGAAGGAGAAAGAGAGGGAAAGAAACTTTAATGTGTGGTTGCCTTTCGCTCGCCCCCACTGGGACCTGGCCCACAACCCAGGCATGTGCCCTGACTGGGAATCGAACTGCAATCTTTTGGTTCTCAGCCTGCACTCAATCCCCTGAGCTACACCAGCCAGGGCACATTTTAAGTAGTTTTATGAAACTATTAGCAAGGTGCTGGCTTGAATAGTAATAAGAGATGTGAAGTAAAAAAGATAGATGTAAATCAAAAGGAGAAAACTTCATTGGCATTAAATACACACAAAAAAGTGCCCAGGTCATTAGTATAAGAGTTTTTACAAAGTAACACGGTGATGTATTCAGCACCTGGATGAAGAAATAGCACATCATCAGCATCCTGGAAGCTAATCTGAGCTCGTGCCTCTCCAAAATTCATCAATATCCTGATGAGAAGCAGGTCTGGTTTCACCTGTCATTATAACCGTCTATCATGGACTCACAATGTGTAGATTTGTGTGTGGCTTCTTTTGTTGAAATTTACATCCAAGGGCTGTGTTCTTGCACATAGCAGTAGGTTTTTTGTTGTTTTTTTTTTTTTTTCCTTCCATTTTTCACTGCAGTATAGCTTGGTATTATGTTTATTTTAGTATTTCCTGATTAAACTTTGGGTATAATATGCAGAAATCTTTAAATGTGGACAAGTAAATGAACCAAAAATAAAACAAAACCCATCTGTTAAAGGACATGTTTTCCCAAAACTTGATGGAATGACTTTGAACTAAGCCATCGACTGGAAGGCCTTCCTGGAAGATGGATGTAGGGGCTGCCCCACAGGACCAAACTCCCAAATCAAATTACGGGGTTCTGGGAAAGCCCCCCCAGGTCCCCCGTCTCCCTCCCTGCTCGCCTCAAGTCCAAGGGCCTCAGCCCTCCATTCAGTGCACACCTAGATTCCTCACTCCTGAATTAGAGTCCCCTGTGGGTGTGTCTGGTGGTCAGCTCCCACTGTTCCAATGCCAGCACCCTGTGAGAATGTTAGGAAGGTGGAGAAAAGGAGCTTTCTGGCTGCTACCTTGGGCACTTGGGACTCCTACAGTGGAAAATCCCCCAAGCTCAATCTAAAGTGCCAAGAACTATGGCAAAGTCCATCCTGTGGGCCATATATCCCCATTTAGGTTTTTTTAATTTTTAATTTACTGATTTGAGAAAGAGAGAAGCATTGATTTGTTGTTCCACTTATTTATACATTCATTGGCTGCTTCTTATGTTTACCCTAATGGGGGTTGAACCTGCAACCTTGGTGTATTGGGACAACACTCTTACCGGCTGATCCACCTAACGGGGCCAGGGCCCGTCCCCATTTGGATTTTGGAAAAGATGGTCAGCATATCTCTGGGAAATAATCACGGTGAGGTTTACCGTTCTTCACTATGCATTTATCTCTTTCTCCATAACAGATAGAAAGCTTGCCTCCTACAATAACAAAAAAATAAAAATAAAAGAAATAGCCATTTTATCAAGATCGGTCCTCAGCAAGAGTTGCTGGAGAGCTTGGACTTGGCTGGATGTCAGCATGTGTGTTGTGTGTGTGCGTGAGAGAGAGAGAGAGAGAGAGAGACCCTCCTGTTGTTACCTCTCGTTCTCTTTAACATGTGGGTTTATGTCTTTTTCATGCCCTTTATTGTCGATGAGAGAGGTATTAGGAGGTAGCAGAAGTAAATGTCTGCCTTCAAATCACCACCTTTAAGCAGAAGCTCCTCTTAGCCTCTTAACAAAATCCTTCCTGGCGGAGCGAGTCAGAGTTGGTTGCTGTTGCTTGCAGCTGAAAGACCTGACTGATGCACATATTCAGAAAAAATGTTCTTCCTTATACTGGTATCCTCTTTTCAAATGTTTATATTTCACCACTTCCCTTTTATGAATGACCTACATTACTACCTGTTTTGAGTAACCAAGAGAAATCTGAAGAGCATTTTCACTTTTACAAAAAAAAGATGAAAAGAGAAAAGAGCACTTGCTTTGCAGCAAGCTGACATAGAGGCAGAGTGCGCCCCAAGGGGCCGCGTGAGCGGCCTGCCAAGTGCCTTCCCAGGAGCTGCAGGCAGTGCCTCCGCATTGAGCCGCCATAGCTTTGAATGTTGTGTCTGTGCTGTATCTCAACTTTTTTCGTGCATCCGAAGCAAGATGTGTCCCAAGATATCAGAAAAGCCTAAGATAACTCATAAGGATGTTACCTTAGCGTAAAACTGGATGTAATCAAGCTTTTTTATTATGCTAAATAAAATAAAAACACATGCATTGAATTTTGTGTCTGGAAACTTTCAAAACTTCCATGTAAATTAATGGCAATTGCTTCTTCACTTTATGCCATTTCACCTTATGAAAGGTTTTATAGGAACTCTCTACTTTCAGATAGTGTGGAAACCTATAAAGCTAAAATAGTTATTTTTGAGGGTAGAATAAATAGAACCCTAAATGTTAAAGAGGTACATTCTAGTCCAGACCAACTGTTTACCCAGGGAGAATGTCCCGAACTCTGCAGACCACAACAGCGGCAACACGGCGCCTGTCTCCATCGGGGGGCTGTCAGTGTCCCATCTGCCACCTCAGGAGAACATGGCTTGGAAAAGACGGCCCAGGCTTGCCCTTGCTTTATTTGGTTTAACCACCTCAGCATTTAGGAGCAAAACAAGGGACAAAGATTTCATTTTATTTTGGAGGTATTTTAGGAGTTTTTTTAAAAAATCTATTTTTAGAGAAGGAGGAAGAGAGGAAGGGAAACATCGATGTGAAAGAGAAACAGATCGGTTGCCTATCACCCCGGGCATGTGCCCTGACCAGGAACAGAACTGGCGACCTTTCGGTTCACAGGCTGGTGCTCAATCCACTGAGTCACAAAGATAAAAAGATGATCAAAAATGGGGAAAACTTTTTTAGCATTGTATGAAGCAAAATACACAGCAACAGATGTTTCTTGAATAAATAGAACACCTGACCAAAATGAATAAGTAAAATGACTATCCATAAAGGTCTCATAAATTTCTACTCAGAAAAAGAAAGGCTATAACAGGGCTCATTTTGGAATGAGAGGATGTTAATGAAGAAAAACACAACAAGTCCCCATTGATCTATGTGGGGAAAAGAGGTTCAGATGTATCTGATAATGTGCCAAAAAAAAATCACCTTTGGGCTCCGGGAATAATTTACATTAAATAAGCAAAATTTCAAAACAGGAATGCATACATAGGTCAAATGCAGGTCACGAGTTATATAAGTCTACTGGAATTCAGAAGTATATTTAGAATGAAGATATTATAATTGAGTCTTGACAATGCAGTATGATGGGGTAAATTTCTGTGAAATAATTACCAGGAAATTTTAGATGTGAAAATATTAGTTACAATAAAGAGAGAAGGTCATTGTTAAGCCATCCAATTTGATGGTGTAATTCATCCTTATTACATCATTAAAATTAAATTGCCTGGGCCCTGACCCCCAACTGCCAGTCACAGTCGAATTTCCAGGAGTCCATCCATTCCCTGCCAGGCTCTCATTCCTCCCCCTAGGCAGGGGTGTCCACCCTCTTGGCATCTCTGGGCCACACTGGAGGAAGAAGAGTTGTCTCAGGCCACACATTAGATGACAAACACTAACGAAAACTGATGAGCAAAAAAAAAAGATTTTAAGTAAATTTATGATTTTGTGTTGGGCCTCATTCATAGCCATCCTGGGCTTCATTGCGGCCTGTGGGCCGAGGGTCGGATACCCTGCCCTGGAGGTTCCTTCTTGTTTCCAAGTACCTCGAGGGTTGCAGAGATTGTCCAGCTCCGTCCAGTGGCAATACACAGTGTGGCAGAGAGGCTGCTACAGCTGAGTGGCTGCTGGCCTTTGAGAGTTATGCCCAAAGCACAGCGCTGGACAAACTCCCTGCTCTTGGCAGACCCAGGGGCTGAGACTCGAGATGGGCAACACTGACACCAAGAGAGGCACGTGCTGGCCTGTGACTGAGATGTCCAAACCACTGAGGAGTAAATCAACATTCAGTAAAAATACATGTCCCATAACTGGGTCTAGTACCTTTCCCTCGGCATTTATTTGGTGGTGATTAATTGCTCTTTTGTCCAACAGAGAACAAAAGAAGTTATTTTCTTACTTCCGGCTATTCCCAAGCAACATCCTAGAGAGTTGAGAGTTGACTTAAAATTTAATGTTATTTTAAACTCTGCAAGACAGATTAAGGTAACTTGTTACCATTTGAGTTTTTTAGTTGTCCCATATAGAAACCAAAGGGAAGAATTATGTCTGCTCAAGTCAAAACAAACTTCATGGACTGGAGTATCTTTGTCACATTCCAGAGCTGGGGAATCTAGGACCCAGGGGATGAATGATAAAACATCTGCAGGCAGCTGGAGGCAAGACTGAGTTCTGATTGGTTCTAGGCCTTCACCGTTTCTATGGACACCCTTTTCCTTTCCTTTTCCTTTGTTTTTAACGTGCATACTATGGATCTCTGGTGTGACTTAGCTCTTAGCACTTCACCCAAGTATGCTTGTCTTTAATCCCATGGGCATCACAGTTTTCTCAGATCTCTGCTGAGAAGAGGCTTTCAAGGATGGGTGTTTATGTTGCACTTAGGATTCAGTCTGCTCCAATGAGACAGACAAAGGCGTTCTTTAAAAGCAGTCAATAATCTAAAATGGACAACACATCACCTCATCCTTCACTTAAACCCACTATGACGATCTCCCATGCCACTTAGAATAGAGTCTAAGCTCCCAACCTGGGTCAACGTGGTCCAGCTCCGCTAAACCCTTCTACCATCTCTTGTTCACTGCCCCCCTCACGGCACCCCCGCCAAGCTGGCAGTTCTGCGTTCCTCCCATATGCTGCGCTGTTTCTGCCTCAGACCTTTCCCCTGGCTCCCTCCACCTAGGATGAGCTTCCCTTAGATTTTCACCTGACTGTCTCCTATTGATATTCAGCTTGCTGCTCAAATGTCAACTCTGCAGAGAAGCTGCCCCCACAACCCTGCTGAATTAACACCCTGGATACAGGCTGAGCAGACGTAAGTCTATTCTTCCCCTTTTCAGGGCGATTCAGCAACAATGATCAAAATCAGAAACACATATTCCTTCTGGCCCGGTAATTCCGCCTCTACAAAGCTATCCTACAGATACATTCATGCACGGGGAAATGATATGTGCGTGAAGTCATTCATTACAACGTGTGGAATAACAAAAGGCTGCAAACAAACTCAAGTGTTCACCAACAGAGGACAGGTTAAATAGCTTACTGAACATTCACACATTGGACTATTACTTCGCAGCTATAAAGACTGAAAAAGATCTCCAAGTCCTGGCATGAGAAGCTCTCCAATATATACAATCAAAAGCAAAGTGCATAACAGTGCATGTGGTACACTGCCACCTGTGTGAGGACAGCTTAAAGTAAGAATACATTCTTGTATTCGCTTGTTTATATCAAGAAACTCTGGACAGACACACAAAAAAGTGCTCGCAGGCGTTGCCTGGCAGCGTGAGCGGCAGATACTGGCGAACGGCAGATGCAGATGGAAGGAGACTCTTTCAGAGTACTTTTTAATGCATGTTATGTTTGAGTGATTCATGTGACTGTGTTACCTTTGCAAATTAAATAAATTTTAAATTATTTTTATTCTGCAGGAAAATTAAAAACAACACTTTCCCAATGTCCCCTTTATGCTATTACCCGGCTGTTTTCCTCACAGAGCATTTACTGCTATGCACCAGGATACAAAAATGGGGGCTCCCCTGAGGAACCGAACACATTCTACCCTAGGAGGCCAAACAACGTGCAAATGTTCAAAGGACTTCACTAAAAGCTGGCGAATGCCTCAGTCTCCTCTAATGATGTGTCAAAATGAGCATTAGAGAATGATTTATGAGGAGGAATTTGGAGAGAAGTGGGTATGTGCTGTGAGCTCCCCTCCAAGGAGAAGATTGGAGATGCCTGGTCCCCTCCTCAACTCTAGCGGGTAGGCCATCAATGGAAAACCCAAAAGTTCAATACATTAATCTATGTCCTGCAGTTGAGGGACACGGTGGAGTGGGTAGACTTCCCCTGGGAGATCATTAGGGTGAGGCGTAGCCAGGCTGGCTGGGTGCTGATGGAGAGGTAACAGGGAGGTGCCAGCATGGACCAGCTGCACTTCCGAAGTCTGGCAGGGCCAGGGACACAGGACGCAGGCCAAGCTCTATGCATGGGAAGGCTGAGTGAGTGTCATCTTACATCTTGGTCCGAGAATTGCCTGGAGACAAGGACAGAACCTTAGAAAAATGGAGCTGGATTCCTAAGTGCTGAGGAAGTAGTAAGCAAACAGCCAGAAGAGAGATCCCAGCTGGAGTGGGGATGGAGAATGTTAATTCAAGTTGAATTTTAAGTTTATATTATTTATATTATGGAACTTAAAATTATAAATGAGTGAACCAAGGCTGTGTTTATAACTTTAAGTGGTCATGGGATTTTTATTACCTAATTATAACCAGAGTAAACGCCAGGACTGAGTAAAGCAGGGTAGAGAGGGTCAAGGGGCACCCCTCCAAGTTGGGGACCGTGGAAAGCCACTTTGAACAATGACTTAGTGAGGTGAGAAGACAAACCTCACTGACATCTGAGCAATTTCTAAGAATTTCCTAAGCACAGAACAAGTATAGAACCCCAGGGGGCAGGGCTTGCTTGAAATGTTTGAGACACAACAAGAAATCTAGCACTGACCAGAGCAGAGTGAGAAAGGGAAGGACGGAGGACGTGATGCAGGAAAGTGAACCAAAGGCCAGATCATGCAGGGCCTTGTACCCATAGGAGGAGTTTGGATTCTCTTCCCAGGGGGCTGGGAGATTTGTATAGAGGTGGGGAGTTGACAGACATGATTTGATTTGCATAAATGGTAAAATGACCTAATCCTACCCAGTCACCATACTCCATCCCTCTCACAAGATTAAATGATTTGAACGTGGGCCATGGGCCAAATTAGGATCCATCCTGGGGCCTGTGTTTTGCTGATGGAAAATAGTTTCTCTCTCGTCCCTGAGATTGCTGAGCCAGTGAGATGTAAGCCTGGAACCGCGGGAGCCATCATCAGCAAGCCTGCCTGAAAATAGTGCCAGAAGAGAAGAAAACAGCTCAAGGGAGAAAGAAAAAGTGACAGGAACCAAATTTTGATGATATTGTGTAAGCCCTTGAATGCAGCTGAGCCTGAAAATAAGTGCTGTATAACTTTGGACTTACCAGGTTCATAAGCCAATACCTTTCCCTTTTTTAACTCAGGGTCGTTTCCGTTGGGCGCCTGTCCCTAGCCGGAGTTTGGGTGCTGCAGACACCAAATTATTAACCACAGTTACCTTCAGGTGGTGAGATCACAGGTGATTGCTTATTTTCCCTTTCTGCTCATATGTGTTTTTTTTTAGTATTGATCACAAATTTACTCATTTTACAGTAAGAGAAAAATTAAAGTGTGATTTTAATGTACAGAGGAAAGAATGTCATCGAGGTCAGAGAACCAGCAGACGCCCAGTCTAAGAAAGGGCTTTGGACCCTCCTTGGCCACCATCAGTCCCTACTTCGCTTTGAGCGTTTCGAGCTTCCCCATGTTACTTGCATAATTTATTTTTAATATCCACGGATAGAAGAATGGCATTGACGATTCCCAAAAGTCTCTGCCAAGTCTGTGATTTTCAGAATGACCTCTATTCCTGCAGAGGTCATAATTGTGCTGTAATTCAAGCTAATGTTGGTGCTGTATTTTTTTGTAAGAGAAAAGCATGGAAAATGAGAAATTATTTTTTTATTCCAATAAATACTTTCTTCCCACTTCAATTACTTAATGCCATTTGCACCACAGACTACGTCAAGGTCACCTGGGATGTCTGTATATAATACAAATTCTTAGGCTCCACCCCCCAATATGAATCGATAGGTCTGGAATGGGGTCCCGTAACCTACATTTCATAAACTCTCTGTGGAATTTTCCTGCACAATAGAGCTTGAGATCACTTTCATAAATAACATGTAAAAATTCTATAGTAGCAAACTTTCAATATAAATTTACACAAAAAAGCTTTTTCCTCAGAGTTCATGTTCATATACCAAACGTAATCTCAAAAATTGAGAGTTACACGAAGTTAGACTTGTTCCAATATATTTTCTCTAAATTGTCTAATCAACCTCAAATTGAGCCAAATGGTTAATATTACCACTCTTTTCCAGAACCTCAGAAATGAGCAGCTAAATTAGTTCTTTGGGAGCACTCAAAAAAAAGCTTCATCACATCCACGCAACATGTGAACAACATACACTTCCCATGGATGACCCACCCGGTGAACTCTGAACAGGGAGGAAGGAGCCTCCATCAGCACCAGGGCGGAGTCAGAGCTAGGCTTTGCTCTTTTTGTGGCACTCTGGAGCCAGTCAGCTGCTTCAGGATGAAGCGGCCAGGAACTCGCTGAAGTAAACAATGAACGCAAACTTCATACATTTATGAAAAGCGCATGACCACAAAAGTTGCTGCCGATGCTCTCTCTGGATGAAGAGTGGAAGGGTTTTGTCTTTCAAATCAGTGGTGGGAGTGACAAAGAAGATATCCCCACAAAAGAGGGGTCCTGATCCACAGTCATGTCCACCTGCTACTAAGGGGTATTCCTGTCATAGACCCAGGAGGACTGGAGACAGAAAGCACAAATCATCTGTTTATGGATGCATTGTCATGCCAATCTCAGTGTTCTCAACTTGATCATTGTAAAAAAAAAAGAGAGAGAGAGAGAAAGATACTCCTTGTCTTACTGATACTATGCCTCGTTGCGTGGGGCCCAAAAGAGCTGGCAGGATCTGAAAACTTCCAGTCTCTCCAAACTGGATGATGTACACTAGGAGGCTGTGAGAAAGCCCCTGAACAAAGGTGAGAAATCTAGGACCAAAGCACCCAGGATTCAGCATCTTGTTATTCCACGCCTGCGACACAAACATCAGCATGTTGCTCAGAAGAAACAATATCACTGAGAAAAATAAGGTAGAGGCCACAGAATATGCTAAACTCTTGGCTAAGAAAATGAAGGAGGCTAAAGAAAAATGCCAAGAACAGATTGCCAAGAGGTGTAGTCTGTCCAATCTGAGAGTTTCTACCTCTAAGTCTGAGTCCAGTCAAAACTGAGATTTTCTAAGATAAGCAAATAAATAAGAACAGACATCACACACACACACACACACACACACACACACACACACACAGCCAGGTTTTGCTGCTTTTCCAAATAATTTGCTTCAAAGAGGGATTCTGATAAAGACATCAGTGAGGAATAGATGATTGGGTTGAATCAATAAAAATGTCCCTTATACTATGTGGAATCTAAAGAGTGGAACTCACAGAAGCAGGGCAGACTGGTGGTTGCCAGGGCCAGGGTGGGGGAGCAGGGAGGTGCTGGTCAGAGGGCACAGACTTTCAGCTATGAGATGCATAAGTTCTGGGGATCTGATGTACAGCCTGGTGGCTACAGTGATAATGTATTGAACACTTGCGATTTGCTAAGTGAGTAGATATTAAGTGTTATCACCACCAAAAAGGGCGTACACTGTGAGGTGATACATGTGTTAATTAGTTTGACTTTGGTAACCACTTCACAATGGATCCCTATCTCAAACCATCACATTTTACATCTTAAATACACATAAATTTTATTCATTGGTGTACCTCAATAAAGCTGGAAAAATGCCCTTTATCATTTACAGCTCATTGTATTTATTTTGACTGTATTCTACTTTACACCAGAATAACTTTGGAGGAACCCAATGGCATTTGGCAGAAACTCTTTTTCGGATGATAAGAAGAAACACAGCTTCCTCAGCATCACTCTTTAACATGAGCCATTAAAGACTCTGTGTGGGGGCTGTCTATTTTCATCACAGAGTTGAAAAGACTTAAACCATGTGATCTAAGAATAAGAGAAGATAATGTAGATGCTAAACTGTATCACAGAGTTTGAAAATGAACCCCTTTAAAGTACAATGAAATATGGTCAAGTTTTAAGGAAAGAAGGAAAGACAAGGCTTAACGAGTGCACCTCCTTTAAAGAAACTGGTCCCCCAAATTTCATCGCCATGACAACTATACTCCATCATTGCCATAGTAACCAGCTGCATAGTATTTGTCTAAAGAGAAGCTCTCTGATTGGGAGACCAACAGGAAGCCATTAGGAGACTCACGACAACACTGAAAAGGCTGCTCCGCAATCGCACTGACCTATTTCTGGTCTCCCAGTGCGTTTCAGTTCTCCAATGTAAGTCCCTAAAACCAAACGTGATTATACTGGAATGAGACCATCTCAAGAAGTGTATAATAATTGTATTCCCACATGTCACTGCTAAACTTGAGGTGATTTGGTTTCTAATTTTCCAGAAGTACGGTAATATCTGACAGCCACACCCTTCACCATGCATTGCAGCTGATTATGATGTCCCCTGTCTGACAGCAACAAGGCACGCTAGCCACATCTCAAACCAGATGTTGGTTGCTAGAGACAAGTTGTCTTATTTATTTATTTTTAATTTTTTCACCAATCCGGAGCCCACACATTCCACCACCTCCCCTATTGGGCTTTCATACTAAAGACAGCCCCTACACTCCAGAGCCCACTGCAATGGTTCACAGCAGCCAGTACGAAGCATGCTGCCCTTCTCGTCCATTCCTTCCCATGGAAGCCAAAATAGAGGCTCTTGCCCACATTTTCCTCTCTCAGTTTTGTGACCAACTCTAGTGCTTCCCAGCATGGCCCTGTGTGAAATGCTGTGGCTCCTCTTCCTTCCTGCCTGCCTGCCTGCCTTCCTTCCTTTTTCTTTTGTTATTTTAGAACATAGTCATGACTGAAAACCTCCAACACAGAGGAAAGAAACAGTACAGTACAGTGGGTAAGAGCCTGGCTGTTACATTCATGAAGGCTTCACAGGTTTGAATCCCACCTCTGCTATATATACATGCTCTGTTTCTCATTTTCCTTGTCTTTCTCTGTCTGACTTATTTCACTTAGCACAATACCCTCTAGGTCCATCCAATTGATGTCACAACTGCAAGATTTTATTACTTTTTATTGCTGAATAATATTCCACTTTATACACACACATAAATCTTCTTTATCTCTTCATGTACTGATGCATGTCCAGGTTTTTTTCCTTATTTGGCTATTACTAGCAATACTGCAATAAATATAGGGGAACATATATCTTTTTAAATTAGTGTTTTTGTTTCAGACAAATGCCCAGAAGTGGAATTGCTAGATCTTATGGCAGCTCTTTTTTAAATTTTTTTAGGAAACTTCACACTGTTTTCACAGTGGCTGCACCAGTCTGCATTCCCAACAGTGAAAGAGAGATCCCTTTTCTCCACAACTTTGCCAGCATTTATTTGTTGATTTATTTATGATAGTCATTCTGACAGGTGTGAGGTAATATCTCATTCTGGTTTTAATTTGCATTTCCATGATGATTAGCAATATTGAGTATCATCACATGTCTATTGGCCATCAGTATGTACTCTTTAGAAAAATGTCAATTCAAGTTCTTTGCCCACTTTTTAATTGGATTGATTTTTTTGGTGTTAAGTTGTATGAGTTCCTTACATATTTTGGATGTTAATTCTTTATTGGATGTATCATTTGTGAACATCTTCTCACAGTCAGTAGGTCATCTTTTTTTGTTTTGTTGATGGTTTCCTTCACTGTGCAAAAACTTTTAGTTTGATGTAGTTCCTTTTGTTTATTTTTTCTTTTGCTGCCCTTGCCTGAGGAGACATATCAAAAAAGACATTGCTAAGAGCAATGTCAAAATTTACTACCTATATTTTCTTCCAGGATTTTTATGGTTTTGAGTCTTACATTGAAGTCTTTAATTCGTTTTGAGTTCATTTTTATATATAGTGTAAGAAGTGGTCTAATTTCACTTTTTGCATGTATCTGTCTAGTTTTCCCAAAACACTTATGGAAGAGCCTGTCTTTACACCATTGTGTATCCTAGCCTCCTTTGTTGTAAACTAATTGATCATATAAGTGAGGATTTATTTCTGGTCTCTCTGTTATATTCCATTGGTCTATAAATGTGTTTTCATAGTGGTACCATACTTTTTTCATTATTGCAGCTTTGTGGTATAGTTTGATATCAGGGAGTATGATACACCCCCCCCCCACACACACACACACACATTGTTCTTTCTCAAGATTTCTTTGACTACTCAGGGTCTTTTGTGGTTTCACATAAATTTTAGAACAAGTTTTTCTATTTTCATTTATTTCAAGATAGTTTTTGATGTCCTGTTTGATTTCCTCTTTGATCTGTTAGTTGTTTAGTAGAGTGTTGCTTAGTCTCCTCATATTTGCATTTTATCCAGTTTCCCTCTTGTAATAGATTTCTAGTTTCATGCCATTGTGGTCAGAAAAAAATGCTTAATATGGTTTCAATCTTCTTGAATTTATTGAGGCTGGTTCATGGCCTAATATGTGATCTATCCTGGAGAATATTTCATTTGCACTTGGAAAAAAAGTGTATTCAGCAATTTAAGGATAAAATGTTCTAAAAATGTCTATTAAGTCAATCTGGTCTAATGTGATATTTAAGGCCATTATTTCCTTATTAATTTTCTGTCTGGGTGACCTATCCATTGTTTTGAGTGGGGTGTTGAAATCTCCTACTATGATTGTATTACTGTGGATTGCTCTCCTTATGTCCCTTATTAGTTGCTGTATATATTTAGGTGCTCCTATGTTGAGTGTATAGATATTCATAATTGTTATATCTTCTTCTTGGATTGACCCCTTTATAATTATGCAATGTTCTTCTTTGTCTTTTATATATTTTTCTGTTTTAAAGTCCATTTTTTTCTGATATGAGTATTGCTACCCCAGACTTCTTTTCATTTCTTTTTGCATGGAATATCCTTTTCCATCCCTTTACTTTCAGGCTGTATGTCTTTCAACTTGAAGTGAATCTCCTGTAAGCAGCATATAGTTGAGTCATGTTTTCCAATACATTCAGCCACCCTCTGACTTTTTGTTGGAGCATTTAGTCCATTTACATTTAAAGTAATTATTGATGGGTATGTACTTGGGTTGTTTTTACAGTTCTCCTTAGTGCCTTTCATCTTCTATGGATCTCATCCCTGTAGTTGACTGGTTTACTCTAGTGTTTTGTTTGGGTTCTTTTCTCTTTTATGTTTTGTGTATCTTTGTATATTTTTGGTTTGTGGCTACTGTGAGGTTTATACATATTATTCTAAATCTATAGTAGTCTATTTTAAGATGATAGGTGTTTCAGTTTGAATAGATCCTATAAGGACTACATATTTACCACCCCCTCCTTCCCCAAAGCTTTGTTTTATTGTATGATGTTTTAGTTCTTTGGTGTTGTGTATCTCCTGACTACATATTATAGTTTAAGTTCAGTTTTGATACTTTTTTTCTTTTGACCGCTGTAGTAGCCTTTTAAGTATCTGATTCTCTTTTTATTAAATATTTGGCTTTAGCTGTGATTTTTTTTCTTTCTCATTTTCTTATTTGTGGTTATGGCCTTTTCTATTCTACTTTAAGAAGACCATTTAACATTTTTTTAAAAGCCGGTTAAATGGTGAACTGTTTTAGTTTTTCTTGCCCAGAATACTCTTATCTCTCCTTTAAATCTGAATGATAAGCTTGCTGGATAAATTATTCTAGGTTCTAGGTTCCTTTATTTCAGCATTTTAAAGATGTGCTGCCACTCTCTTCTGGCCTGTAATGTTGCTGAGAAATCAGCTGATAGCCTTATGGGGTCTCCTTTGTATTTAACCCATTTTCCTCTTGCTTTCTTCAAGATAGTCTCTTTAACTTTTGCCATTTTAATTACAGTGTGTCTCGGTGTGGGTCTCTTCCAGTTCATCTGGTTTGGAAAACTCTGTGCTTCCTGCACCTGGATGTCTGTTGCCTTTCCCAGCTTAGGATAGTTTTCAACCATTATTCCTTTGTATAAAGTTTTTGTTCCTTTCTTTCTTCTCCTAGGATCCCTTTAATGCAAATGTTTGAGTGTTTTATGTTATTCCACAGGTCCCTTAGACTATCCTCATTTTTTTAAATTATTTTTCTTTTTGCAGTTCTGATTGGTTAATTTCCACTAGTCTCTCTTCCAGGTCACTGATCCAATCTGCTGTTGATTCCTTCTAATGTATATTTCATTTCAGTTACTATAGTCAGGTTTGCTTGGTCCTTTATTATACTTTATAACTATCTGTTGCAGTTCTCCCTAAGTTTCTCTATTGTACTCTCAAGTTTGTTGAGTATCTATATCACCATTTCTTTGAATTCTTTATAAGAATTTTCTTCTCATAAAGAACTTACCTCCATTTTGTTGGAGCTTTGTTGTGGGAATTTTTGTTGTTGTTGTTGTTGTTGTTCCTTCAGTTGAGATCTTCTAACTTATTATTTTGTTTAACATTCTATGATTGTAAATCAGCCTCTGCATGAGCCATGTGGATTTGGCAGGCGAGTAGGAGTGAGCAGGCGCCTACGGCATGCAGGTTACTGGCCTACTGACGCATTCTGGCCCAGGTTGCAAGGCCAGGTGCAGGTAGTAGTGCCCTGTCGATCCTGCCTGCTTCCTTAGTTCCAGGTGAGACCGGCTCAGACCAATTGCCCGGGAATGTGCTGCAGCAAACTTACACACAGGCCAGAGCTTCTGAATGGAGCCTACACCCACCCCATGGGGGGTCTACGGGAGACGGTAAACAATGGTGTTTCCTGGCACCTCTGACCCCAGAGACTTCACAATCATTGGAGAGCTCCCACAGCTCTCCAGTATCCTATATAGAGCTCTCTTTTTGTCTGTTGCAGAGAAAGTCATCCTGAGAAGGCTTTCTGAGTCTGGTAGTAGTTTTGAAAAGACTGTTGGAGCAGGGCAGGCACCTGTGGACTTAGAGCACTAGCCTAAGGGGCTGGAGTGGCTCCTGGCCAGGAGGCCAAAAGGGTGTGGTGCCTGCCCTGTACTTCCTGCTTGCTCCCTTTGGAGGAGAAAAAAGTCTCCAGACAATGTAGCTGGGTTGCAGGGTGATCTTGCAAGTAGGCAAAATGCCTGAATAGAGCTCTGGCAGCTCTATCGGGCCCTGTGGGAGCAGAGGAGGACTTAAACAATGATGCTCACTGGCTTCTCTGGTCAGGAGAGTTCTGGCAGCTCCCAAAGGGTTCCTGCAAGCGTCCCAGCCTTCTATATTTGGTTTCTTTCTCTCCTTTGTTGTCCAGAAGCTGTTCATTCGGCCCTCAGTTGGCTGGCAGGGTAACCACCCTCTACACCCGGGTATACTTGACTTTGCTAAGGGGAGGGCTTGAGTTCATTGTCCTCCTGCACCCCACCCCCATCTTGTACCTCTTGTCTTTATTTAATGAGGCCACTGACAAGCTCAACTGCGAGGAACCTTTAAGGGTGCAGAATGATGTTCCTGTAAAAAAAAAAAAAAAAAAAAACAGAGGGGGAGGACACAGGCAGGTGGTAGTGTTCCTATTCACATATGCACATAAACTGCTACTTACAACACAAAAATGATGTTTTAAAAAGGCTGTCCTTTCAAAAAAAAATTGTTGAGCTTAAAAAAAAAAATTTCTACCTGATATCCCTGCCTGGTGCTTGCTCAAAAAAATTGCTTATGTATTTCTAAATCATTTCTAGGTTGCTCTGGGAAGCAGAGATACCCTGGGAAATCTATTCTTCCCCCAGCCTACTCTTTCTCTCTCTCATTGGACCACGCTTTGCTAGGCGTGTACTGTTAGGGAACTTCCTTGATATTTTCCTGCTCTGAGGTCTCATGAAATATATAGTGAGAACTTACCTTGGACAACACCAATGTTTCTAAAATGAGGGGCTTGCAAGTGCAACCTACTTAGAAGGTGGGAAGTTGGGGAAGAAAGGGAGGGGACTTGTCTTGCATCTGGGTTTGCACATACAACCGAATATTGAAGCTCAATGAGAATACGGTTTTCTCAAGATGCCTTTGCTAATTTAACAAATATTTCAGAGCACTTGTGGCCTGACAGATACTCTACCAGATGCTTGAAATACGTAAGTGAACAAACAATAAGCCCTGCCCTTGTGGAGCTTACATTTACATATTACACAAGGTGGAAACAGCGGCAAATGTCTGTATCCAAGAGTGGAAGTATTTTGTGTGCGATGATGGACACAATGCGAGAGCCCTGACCCACCCATTTCTTGGCACTTTCCAGTCACACATGTTATGTTCTAGTCACCGAGCTAAAGACTGAATACACGAAGCTCAGCAAAACAGCTTTGTCCCCTGGCCTCAGGAAGATTACAGAACAGGGAAGAAGGGGTCACTCAGGAACGAATGGCCACCTGCTTATAGATGAGATCAGGGTTCTGAGGAAAAGAAACCCAAGAGCCCTCAGCAGAAGGAGACTGAGCAAGGCTGGGTAGAGAGATCCAGGGCTTCCAAAGGAAGTGATGATTGAGATGCAGGCTGGAGGACAAAGGAGCGAGGGACAGCATGGGGTGGAGGACAAGGAAGAGCATTTGAGAGGGTGGGACGTCCAGAGGCCCAAAGAAAGTCCAGGAAGCAAGCGTGAGATAAGGCTGCACTCAAACTTCAGTGTTTACTGAAAAGTAAATCCTTAGATCAGCAATTTCAACCTTTTTCATCTCCCAGCACACATAAACTAATTGCTAAATTCTGCAGGATACCAAAAAAATCACTTTTTGCCAATTTGACAAAAAAAAAATAAGTATAGTTTTGATTCATTCATGCCAGACAACTATTGTTGTGTGGGCTGTTGTCATTTTAATTTGGATAATCTACGGGAAAAGATGTCAGTGCCCCTGACTAAGTAGTCAGGTATTGCATGTTTTAAAAATTCTTGTGGCCAACCAGTTGAAAATCTCTGCCTTAGATTTTACTTTCAATCTACACATAGAAAACAATTCTTTTGGTTTTGTTTGGGGATTATATAAAGGGAGTTTGGTTTGGGATTAGAATACAGAGAATTTTCAACTAAACAAACAGTCCTCAAGCATCGCCTATACCCAATATAGGCGAAAAAAGGTGTTAACACCCAGCCACTTGGTCCTTACAGTCACACACTGTAAGGATCCTGTCTACAGGCACACACACAGAAGTGTACAAATTCACCTAGAGCATTTAGAAAGTGACCAGAGAGAGAGGTGCATGTGTGGGACAGCTTTTGCCTGAACATTTGCATCTCACTGAGCTGAATCGTCAAATAGTAAATGCTTCCAAGGCAGGGACCACCTTACTCATCCCTGAGTACTGAACAATGTAAAGCAGTGTTAGGAATTTTAGGTCCCCTAGTCAGATAAAAGCAGATTCCAGTCCCCGCTTTGCCTCCTTCTTAGCTGTATAACTTTGGGCAAGTTACTTAACTACTCTGTGCCTCAGTTTCCCCACTTAAAAACAGGATTTATTGGTTTCTTACAACATATGATGGTTGGAAGATTAAGATAAAGCATATAAGTTGCTTCTCATCATGCCAGACACATAGTAAGCACTCAATAAATGTTAGTTCCCGCCATTAGCCCACCATCTTAGGAAAAGAAGAAAGGAGGGTCAGAGAATCTGCCAAATTACCTGGAAGGGTGCCACTGTGAAAACCGTGTTTTATGCTCACAGCTGTTCTAAGCCGTCGGAAAATTTCAGTTTTTCCTTCCTAGGAAAAAATTTAGTAACAGTAGTTTCCTATGTAGCCACAATAAGAGGATAAATTCATTTGAAATGCACACATGAGAATAGAAACTGATTTATACCTCGTGCCAAAAGAACAGATGTAATCCACAAAGAATAAGTAAAAACTTTAGGACTGTGCCTCATAGAGGAAAAAATTCAGTAACTACTAAAATGGGCCCTTCCCCCGTTTACCATCTGAGAGAAACCCTCTGACCCCAGATGAAGAATAACACAGACCCAATGACTAATATTAAAAGACTGCATTCCGTCTCCTTAAAGTCATTTACAACTGAAAAGCACTACACAGAAATGTTTATCACCATCGCTGGCAATTATTTCTGTTTTGCTTTTATATTCACCCCTTGAATGTGACAGAATAACTAAGATTCACAATTCATAGAAGCACAGCAAGGCAGAGACAGGCCTCAGCTGAATTCCCAGAACGTGGTCCTGCACAAAGGTATACAGTATCGCCAAACAGGTAAGATTCAAAGCTTAGGAGCCAACAATACTGCAACACAATTTCTTAGTCTCAGAACTTCCAATTTGGAGGGAAACTTAGAAGCTCCTGTAGATCGGCCTGCAACCTACAGGACCACTAACCTAGTCACCGGATTAAAGTGGATAAAGGCAGGGAAGAAGTAGAGAGGCAGGAAGGAAGGGAGGGAGGAAGACAATGAGATGAAGAGAGTGTAAAGAATTAAACAGTACAGGGGTGAAACCAGGATCCTGTAAGTCAGCATTTAACCTAATTCTGTGTCTCCTCCTGGTCCGACTTCAACTATTGCTACTCATTGGACAGGAGGTTTGATCAGGAACGGACAAGCCATACTGTACTAAAGGCCCCAGTGAGTTCCTTCTGTCTTCAACAAGTGAAGTACTGAGTGGAAACCTTTGTAGAAAACTCAGACCCACCCTCAGCCCTCAGGGATCTGACCTGTACAACATTCATACCAGGCACCTGGATGAGGCCGTATCCTCTGCAGTGACCATGGGCCAGCGGACATCTTTGTGAAATTGGGCTGGAGGGCCCAGGATGTAACCCACTTTGTTCAAACTTTTATCATCGTGATAAAGGCCATTTCCACTTGTGGTACTTAGGAAGGGTGTTAAGTGAATAAACTGGGTGTTCCCTTCCATAGCTAATTTCTATGCTGCTGAATAAATTTCCCTAATAAGGAGTTCTCCACTGGAGTTTGTCCTTCTTCCTTTTCCTTCTCACTCCTTCCTTCTACAAATTGCAGTTGACCCTTGAACAGTGTGGGTTTAGGGGCATCGACTTCAGGCAGATGTGGGTTCCCAACTGCGGTTCATCTTTGAAAAACACAAGTTTGAACTGTGTGGGTCAGTGTAAAAAAGTCTCGTATAAGTGGATTCACTCAATTCAAACCTGCGTCGTTCAAGGGTTAACTATACAAGACACGGCTAATGCCCTAGAAGGGTTCACAGTCTTATGAATGAAAGAAGACACTTGCTCCTTCATGGAGGATTAAAATATCGTAGCATTTCCAGCAGCTTAGCAGATTGGAGGAGGCTCAGGTGGCAACCAGCTACATTGTACCCAAGTTGCCGTAAAACACAGGAGAAAGCTAAATACCATGAGAGCAGTATGAACAATTAGGACAAGAGTCTGAAGGGGAAGAAATTTCCTCTGATAAAGATGACAGGGGAAAATACAGAGCACGGACTTTCCTGGGCTTAGAAAGGCATAGGGTTTTGGAGATAAAGATGGCATGAGGTAATGATCTATTCTAGACCAGAGGTTTTCAACAAGTAGATCCTGGGCCTGCAACATCGGAACATCTGGGAACTTGTTGGAAATGCAAATTCCAGGGCCTGTCCTTGACCCACTGAATCAGAAACACGTCTTACCAGTCCGTATTTAGCATCCACATGGTTCTGACACATACTCTAGTTTGAGAATCTAAATCTAGTTTGAAATTAACTCTAGTTTGAGTTAGGTTTAAGACTCAACATGGGATCAAGAAATTTGGATGGAAAAAAATACATCTTTATTTTTGCTAACCTATAACTAAAATTTAGCATTTTCTTCCATTGCAAATGTAGACAATGAATTACTTTTATAATTAGAATCAGTGACAGATCTTGCTATTTATAAATGAGTTATTAAGAAGAACACATATCACAAATTTTATAATAGTGTTTCAGTATAATTAGTTTCCTTCATAATTCTGTGTACATAATTGTATGCATCAAAAACATTCTGAATCCTAGCTGGGTGGTTTAGTTGGTTGGAGCATCATCCCAAAAGGTCACCGAAAGGTTGCAGGTTCAATCCCTGGTCAGGGTGCCTGCATGCGGTGGGGGTTGAACCAATCTATCTCTCTCCCTCCCTCCCTCCCTCCCTATCTCCCTCTCTCCCCTTCCTCTCTCTAGAATCAATACATATATCCTTGGGTGAGGATCTTTTAAAAAATCTGAAAAGGATCCATCATAAAAAGCTGTTAAGAACCCTAAACTAGAAGAATTCTAGAGGAAGAACATTGAGCAAAGGCCACGAGGTAAGCAAATACAGGGTAGGGCAAGGGCTCCATTTTGACTGACATGTGAGGAAACAATGGAAGAGAGAAAAGAAAAAAAGTCTGAACTTGACTATCAGAACTGTACTCTTTTCAGCAGGCTGTTGGGAGCTGTTTAACCAAGATTTTTTTAAAAAGAGGCAAGAGCCAGAGGAGAAGAAACCCAATCACATCAGGATTTTAAAATAATTGCCTGGTAAAGGTGAGAAGGATGGACTGGAATACACAGAAGCAGAAGGGGACAGGCAAAATTTCTAATCCAGGCTTGGCTAGTGAACAAAGTAACAAGGACAATGTAGGAAGGAATTGAACCCAGAGTGCTCTGAGGACTGAGCACTGCTGTGACAGAGAGGAAGCTGGGACGACTCCGGAGTTCTCAGTGAGGGTCCAGGTCCTGCACAGGAGCTGATCCATGAAAACCTCCAGGAAGCCCAGCAGAGCAGGGTGAGCGCTGTGTCGCCCTTGGGATGTCTGTGAAAACAGTGTGTGTTGACTTACAGCACGGCACTGACCTTCGGGAGTTACTGAGTCTTACTTCACTCTTCTAAACACTCCAGGCCAGTAAGCCCTTTTTGATAATTTTGGAAGGGGCAGGAGTCTCAGGACAAACCAAAAAAATTCTCAGTCATGAAGCAGCAGCAAGATTACAGTCATTTGTGAGTAGTTCTGAGTCAGTAGAAGCTCACCACGCACTCACCAGATGAGGAAAGGGTTTGGAATTTCTTGGTCAAAATTCAATGCAGATGACAGGAGTTTCTGACTCACCTCTTTAGCCAAATCTTGCCTAAATACCTGTCACTACAAGAGCAGTCATTAAAGCCTGAAATTTTAACACTAAACATGGGCATTTTTATAATAACTCCTGAACTGCTCAGCTTTCCACTGTCCACAGAAGTTGGCCAGGACAGAAAGGAGTCCCCAGCTCAGGAGCTGTGTTTTAGGGTTGCCCTCTACTGGCTGGTTCCAAGTTACTCTCGTTCTCAATCTTTGTTCTGCCAAATGAAAGGTTTTATGATTATGTTGCTTTGGATAGAGCCTCTCTAGAAAGTTCAGACCCCAAGAAGTTCCAAAAATTTTGATCTGAAATCTACCAGCTCCAAAACCAAAATAAAACGACATCAAAGTGGTGACAATGTCATTGGGGAACTACAGCATGGTCTAACAGAGTGCATTGTTGACTCTCACTAAATATTTGTTGACTCCAGATAATTAAGACAAAGGATGCTTTCCATGTGATGTATATGAAGCGATAACAAATAGAAGAGGCAAAGATTGGGAAACTTAAAAGTTGTGCCACCTTTGTTAGGTAGCGAATAGAAAGTGATTTTCACAGTAAGCTAAGAAACATATTTATTTGTCATATATACCTCAAAGCTAGAAAATAGGAGACTGGCTACATTTTGCCTTTCTTTCCACTCTCGCCTTCCAGTGTAATCCATCTATATCGATGGTCACCGTCACCATCTCATCAGAGTCAGGGGGCAGGTGCTGTTCCTTTCTTCTTGTGGCTTAAGGAACAGAATGAGGAAGAAAGACAATATTGTTTACATTGACACGCGACTTAGATGTTAGCTGTCCTTTTCCCTGCCTTTGAAGTTCCTCCCCTCAGTCACCCCTCCAAAAAATCTGCTCAAGAAGTTCCTAAAGGTTCCATAGGGGGAGAGAGTAAAGGTTTACATCGCAACCTCTCAGCTGACATCCTGAGAGACCTCCCGTTAGGCATCTTCCTTCTGCTTGCCCTGGGCGCTAGGGGTCTCTTTAACTGTTAGGCAGGGTTCAGCCGCTTGTTCCTCTTTCTGTTACATCCCGTAAGGCCCTTCTCTCCCCTCCCCCACCCACCCCAATTCTTCCTCTGGGAGGCCAAAGGGAGACCCCACTCGCTGGTAACCAGACCAGTTCTACTCCAAGTGTCTTCTCAAAGTATTTCTTCTAAACATTTGATACTTTCCCTAGGAAGAATTTTATTATTGACAGCTTAGTAGTTGACAATTTTTCATTATTACAATTCCCACTTGTAGGGAGTTGAAGTTGACAATTCTGTACACTTTTTGTGAAGCTAGGTACCTCTTTAGCTGAGGTAGGCCCACTTCCCTGGAAGTGACTTCCCTGAGGACAGACAGGAAACCCCTCTTCCTTTCCTCCATACCATCGGTCCCTTTACAAAGTAAACAAGACTGCAGAGACTGCGCTTGGATAAAAGGGGACATTATTGCTCCTGGAGATGGGGGCTCATTTTAAAACTGAAAATAGCATTAAAAAAAAAATACCTGAAGAATCACCTTCTCAAGCTTTCCAAGGACAAGGGTACTTGCCAAGCCAGATGGTCACAAATACCTGCCTTATAAACTGACCTTGTTGTTGAAAAGCACAGCTGAAAAAGTTATGCAAATAAATCTTTGTGTCTGCATTAATGATTTACTGCGGAACTGTGTGACTCCACATCAGGTTAGCCAAATACAATTTGGTCAAAAATGTTAGTTGGCACGTCCAGACCTTGCCAAAGGAAGTGCAAAATGAGGCCACATGTATTTATTAATTCCCATTTTAAGAAAACTCCAGTTCCCTCATCCTGCTTAACTGCAGGATCTCCAGGGCCTTGACAAATGCCTCTCTCCACGATTTCTGGGAATCAGGATGTCACCCCAGTTGTCTGCTGCGTCAGGCACACAGGTCTGCCTCCTTACCAGCCCATGCTCTCTCTGCACAGGCTGACACTGCTCCGCTGCAAACCACACCCTGCAATTCCTGGATTCCATCTCCCTGCAGCTGCTACTGCCCACTCCTGGTCTGCTTCTACCCCAGCAAGGGCAGAGACCCTTATTTTAATTATCTGCGGTCAGTGCTCAGCCTACCAGCAATCTTTTGCACAGACGTCCCTCCAGAGAAGTCCGGGAAAATGGAAGGGGCATTGCAACACCAAGAACACCTCCGAGCCGTGATGGGGGTGGCAACTCGCAACCCAGGTGCACCTCCAAGTCTCTCATCATAAGTGATCTTCAGATGGGGCTTCTTGGACCAGGGGTATATGAATATTTCCCAGAGGTACAAGAACAGGGACAATTTTAATGAAATCAATTTCAGATCCTCAGCTTCTGTATGCATTCTTTCCCAAAATGAATCTCCATGAAGGTGACTTCGGCAAGTCAAGCTACTTCTTTCTACTGTTTCCTTTATTAATTGCCCCTCTGCCACATAAAAATGAACTCTCTTCCCACCCTCAAATTTACATGGTACATAAGGAAACAATTTTCCATGGGTTTCTCATGTTTCTGCAGGTCTTGAGAGCGAGGCACTAGGTGCCTTTAGTTCTAGACTGCCCTGCAAGCATGCTTAGAATGCAGTGTCCCCTCTCTCTGGAGCAAGGAGAGGATATGTTTACTGTTATGGGTTGAATTACGCTCTCCGCCATCAAAGATATTGAAGTCCTCCCCCCCCAGTACCTCAGGATGTAACCTTTTTTGGAAATAGGGTCATTGCCGATGTTGCTAATATGAGGTCATACTGGGGGGGGGGGGCGGGGGGCGGGGCTGGTGTCATTATAAAAAGAGCCTTGTGAAGGCAGAGACACACAGAGCACCACGTGATAACAAAGGCAGAGACTGGAGTTATGCAGCTGTAAGTCAAGGAACACCAAAAATTGCCGGCAAACCACCAGAAGCTGAGAAGGGGAGGAAAGGTTCCCCTACAGGTCTCAGAGGGAAGGCGGCCCTGCCAACCCCTTGCCTCGTACTTCCAGTCTGCAGACAATACATTTCTGTTCTAAGCTATCCAAGTTGTGGTACTTCGTCATGGCCGCCCTAGGAAACGTACTGTCCGGAATAATGTTTCCCACCAGCAAGTGGAAATCGTGCTTACTCGCCATCATAAAATATTTGAGTTTCCTAAGATCACACTTCCTCCCCTGAACCACAACCTGTTGCATGAGCAGGCACCCGCCTGGGTCCACCCACGGTGGCCCCGAGGGAGCTGGGGCTCAGGGCACCAGGGCAAACTGGTGGCGTTTCAGCGTCGGTGCTGTGAGCGCCATCTTGTGTCCTCTGGTAACATGCACCATGACCTGGGGCACGCTGACCTGTGAAACCTCAGACCCTTCACAGTTCTAGCATAAGGCGTTACTCCAGAGTACCAATATAAAGAAAAATTTGACAATTTCTTTAATCAGGTCACCATAAACATTGTACCTGTTCATTTCACTGAAAGATGTATTTCAGATAAGATTTCTAATATATATGCTATTTGGTCATTAAACTCTTAGAGCCTTATGGAATGGAAAGGACATATAGCATATATGGTACAAATACTAGCTCTTCCTGAGAGTGGCCAGAGGTGACCTCTGAAAATGGTTCGCTATTCACTTGACCCATAAAAACCCACAAAATCATGCAAATCAAGAGGTTCAGGTATTCATGTTCACTTTAAGAACACTTGTGAAACTGCCCAGGCCACCAGCGGTATGCATGTTTGAAAAGCCACCAAGTATCTGAAAGATGTCACTTTAAAGATCCAATGTGTCCCATTCCATCGATACAGTGGTGGAGGTGGTAGGTGTACCCAGGCCAAACAGTGGGGCTGGACACGGAGCTGGTGGCCCAAAAAGAGTGCTGAGTTTTTCCTGCACATGATTAAAGACGCAGAGAGTAATGCTGAATTTAAGGGTTTAAATGTCAATTCTCTGGTCATTGAGCACATCCAGATGAACGAAGCTCCCAAGATGCAGTGCGGAACTTACCGAGCCCATGGGCAGATTATCTCACACATAAGCCCTCCCTGCCACATTGAGAGGGTCCTGCTGAACGAGAGCAGATTGTTCCTAAACCAGAAGAGGAGGCTGTGCAGAAGAAAAAGATATCCCAGAAGAAACTGAAGAAACAGAAGCTTATGAATCAGGAGTAAATTCAGCATAAAAATAAATACTAATAAAAGTAAAAACATATATATAAAATATGTATTACACATATAATGCTGTGAAGTATTTAATAGAGTGATCAATAAGACTTTTAAGCAAAAAAAAACATATTAGGACAAAATTCAGTGGGAGATGTGGACTAGAGTTCAAGGAAAAAGAGAAGTGATAAAATATTTCCAATTGTTACAAAGCTTAAGATAATTTTAAATATGGAAAACGATGGCTACCAAGACTGTTGTACCAAGGTTTCACTGGATACATGGAAAAGAACTAACATTTGAATTTTAAATGTCAATATTTATAATACACGATAAAGTGTATAAAATATATCTTTTGAAACTATTTAAATATAATGATGATGATTTCAGATTTTAAAAAGAAAGCCCATCAAGGTATCATGATTTTTCCAAAACTGGTAGAGAGGTGTGCAAGTAAAATAAATTTGAAGAGTATTCATTGCCTTTCTACTTACAGCTCTCGGTGCTCCCGGCAGGCCTGCCGCTCACCTACCCAGCAGGCTCCGCGTCTGTTCCAGTTGACTTCCATCCCCCTCTAAGCACAGTCGATGTTTAGTGATTGTTCCATGAATGTTGAATACAAGAAAGTGTCATTCAAACGCTCTGTCTGCTTCTGCTTTGGGGACCTCTCTAACCCTTGCCTAGCCTGGGGTGACTGGGGCTAAGATTGAGGGGTCAAGGGGTGCCGTGCACTGCTTATTATGTTGTCAGACAAAAAATAAAATAAGTCTAGACCTAATCTAAAAGTTGGACCAGCTAAGTTATTATGGATCTCAGATCAAATGAGCCATCGGATTTCCAGGTTTAACTGGATTCTGGAATTTCTCTATAGTTTTTAAGACCACAAAAGCAGAGTTCATGCCCCTAGGGACAAAGTTAGCCAAAGTCCAAATGACCATCTTCCTCTGCTAGGTCAACGTCAAGTGCCACCTACATTTTCCTGCTATCGCCACTGCTTGTCGAAGCTATCCTCCTTCAGAGTGCAGCCCAACACAGACGCGGGACCCCATTTGCATCGCTCCATTGACATCTTGCACATACCACATGGCTTTAAATTTAAAGTATCCAAGAAACAGACTTTAAAAAAAAAAAAATCAAAACCAGATTGAAAAAATATACAGACAAGTCAAAATACTTGCATTAAAGAAGCCTTATGCCCTGGCTGGTGTGGCTCAGTGGATTGAGCAGGGGCCTGTAAACCAAAGGATCGCGGTTCGATTCCCAGTCGGGGCATATGCCTGGGTTGCAGGCCAGTTTCCAGCAAGGGACGCCAAGGGACACACAGGAGGCAACCATAGGTTGATGTTTCTCTCCCTCTCTCCTTCCCTTCCTCTCTAAAGATAAGTAATTTTTTTTTTTTAAATGAAAGGGTTAAATTTAAAAAAAAAAAGTAGCCTTATGGATTTACATGATCTCAAGAGAAGTCTCAAAAGGCAGAAACCTAGTACTTCTGATTCATTTTCTCTGGAGAAGCAGCTTAGAATTATTCAGGCAAACAGCCATGAAGTACTTGTGTTGGTAACAAAATGGTAGGAAAGTAGAGGGGGGACTGCTAGACTTGACCTATAGGGCTTCCTCCGGGAGTCACATGCCGTGTTTTTTCTTTCTCAGTTAGATGGGAAGAAAAATCTGTTTTGTTAAACATTTACTTGAAGGGAAAATAAAATCAGAAGTTAATGTAATGTAATGTTTTACACAGATAAATTACAGCAAGTAGACTAAGAATGATCTTTTATTTAATATTAAAAATTCTAGCAAAAAATACATTTGGAAAGACTTTAGTTCTGAGCAGGTTTCTTGCCAAATGATCTCCTCACACACATGGCGTAGCTTGGCTGTAGTTGGCCAAATGACTTGGGGCCCGTGAGGTGGAGGAACTCACTTGTGGTCACCCCATTTGTGTTAATATTGAACTTTTCCCCACTGTGTATTCCTCTGTGGCTGCTTGGGAAAGACTAACTACTTGTAAAATCAAAAGAAATACTTTCTGATGCTGCTTTCTAAAACTGGGTCAGAGACCACTGGGGTATGCCCTGGCTCCCTGAGGCATGGGAAAGGAGGGAAGAAAGTGAAATTGCTGAGGAAGATATCAGAAACTAAGGAAAGGAGGGAAGGAGAAAAGGGAAGAGGGGAGAAAAGGAGGGAAAAGGGGGAAGAAAAAATCATCAATAGTAATCAAGAGAGAAAATTAACCATGAAGAATACAGGAAGGCTGTATTTACATAAAAGTGTCTTGTAGCAAGGGGGAAAATGGCTGCTTTATCGCAAATTTAGTGTAAAATCTTAAGAGACAGAAATACTCACAAATTCATAAACATTAAAAAATAACTCCCTGATATCTCTGGAAGGTGTAAGGGAACTCACTCACTATTTTAAAAACTGGCATGAGAACCAAGCATTCATCCAGCCACTACCGTACAAACTGCTCTTCGAGGTAACCAAACAGAGGTGAAGTCTCTCCATTTCACCATTTTGATCTAGGTAATGCCAACTATTAGCTGCCTCCTCATAAAATACACAACACTATAACTACAAAACTACACTAAATGAAAGCTGATCAGACTTCTCCATCCAACCCCAAATATGAAGGAGGAAAAAGGATAGACATGCATGTTAAATGATGTTTTGAAGATACCATCTGCAAAACTTTGACTGCAAAAATATGGGAGACATAAACTAAATAATTAAATCAAAAGGCACATATTATTAAATTGGAGAGCACAGAGTTGGTTACCACTCTTTTTAATCAGTCTTCTCTCTTTAGTTCCTACTATAGACACTTTGAAAATAAAGACACAAATGATGAGAAGTGAGAGGATAGAAGCAGACATACCATGCAAGCAGTAAGCATAAGCAAGCTGGAATGATGATAAAAAATGGACTTCAAGGCAAGGCGTAGTAGTGGAACTAAAGCAGGAAACTTTGTAATGATAAGTGGTTAATATGGGGAAGACAGAAAAATTATAAATGTATATTGGACTAATAAAAGAGCTTCAAAATACAAAATACAAAAAATTAACAGAAATAAAAGTCCACAACCACAGTTGGAGACTTTAACACACCTCTCTCAGTAATTCATAGATCACACACACACACACAGAAAAATCAGTTTGAGTATAGAACTGAAATGATGCTATCAACCAACCATAAAACCTTGGGAAAGAAGAACCACAAAGATTCTAAATTAAGAAGAGTAGGTGGGTTGGTTAAGCATTTATCTGCCTCCTCTTCTAAACTAGTTCTTTAATTACTCTTCAAACTTGGTGACTAAGCACAGGTTTGCCACAGACCTGAGGAGAAAGATGAGAAGAGGAGAGGCATTGACTTTAAGGAAAGAGTGGTCCATCTTTTATTTATACAACTTTCAAACTCAAGTATGTTTTCAGAGCCTTTTTTCATGCATGATCTCAACCCATTCTTACATATAGTCTCAGAAAAAGAGCCCACATTTTCTTACCCCCATTTTACAGATAGGGAAGTCTAGTTCAGAGGCCAACTTGCAAAGAAAGAAAATTGAAATTTTGCTGCTAGATCAAGGGGTGGACATAGGATTTTAAAGGTCACCTGAGTGACTCTACTGGGAGTGCACTGAAGTGCCAGCTATTTACTTTCTTGAAAGTAAGTTTTTTCCAATATGTCCAAATGTTCAAAGTGACTATATAAGGGCTTTTGTCTCCTCAGTTACAAATTAGGCTCTGTTTTCACACACTCCCTAAAAAGACATCGTCAGATGCTGTAGTCGGACCTGAGAGAGGACAGTGGCGAGCGCCCACCCTGCGTCCAAACAGCGTCCTGACGAGAGGCACTCCTTGACCAGCTCACCGGTAGACTCAGTGCTGACTGAACACACACTCTCAGTCACCCTTAAAAATCGATTGAGTTGTAGTTTAGAAACAAATTTCAAAATAAGCAATCTATGGAAAATATGAGATTTACTCTTCCAATTAGCAAAACATAGACTTTACAGGTCACTTCAATACTGAATTTAGATGACAAATCTCAGAGTAAAAGGACTGTTTCTTGGCGTGAACCAAAATATGTTTAAAAATAAATATACAATTCAAATATGTTCTAGGTGAGGAGTAATTATTTAAGTATTGTATATGTTTTCTTTACAGTCTTCTCCATGTTATTTTCTTTCAGGTACATGAGAGACCATATCATTAAGGCTAATGGTTTTATATAGGACAAAAAAAAAATACATGCACACCAAGGAATATTTTTTAGCTTCTTAGCAAAACACAAAAAGGAGGAAAATTGATTTAACTTTCCAGTTCCAATTGTTTTCAATGTTTTATGTAAGGTCAAAGTTGTGCAATGTGTTCAGATTTTTATAGAATCTGAGTGAATAAAATGCAGGTATAAATCACTATTTTCTAGTTAAAGCAAACTGGCTTTTTACAAATCGTATGACTTTTTTTTTTTTAAAGGAAGAAAAAAAAAAACAAAAACCATGTGTTCTCCCCAGAAAATAGGGCATTGGGCTCTTCCCCCAGGTAACCCAGACTGAGGTGGGAGCCCCGCCCCCCGGAACCCGGAGGGCTCCCCGGGTCTCCGCCACTGCTTCGGTGCGGCCGCCTAGTAACACAGCGGCTCTGTGCAGTCCCGAGAAACAGGACTGGCTGGACTGTTACACTGCACACAAGCTTTGAAGGAACTATCCAATAACAACTCAATTACTCTTTGTGGCTTATTTTTATTCTGAATCAATAAGCTAGAAGCGCAGGTCTCCACGTTATGCCTTCTCCCTCAGGAACACCCACTGAAGGAAAGGGGCGAGGCAGCACGTGTTAAGGTGTAGCACTACTTCTAAAAATATTTGGAGGAGACAGGCATGAATCCCAGGTTCAGATGTGCTTAAGTCAATTACTCAACCACGAAGAGGTCTTTTGAACGCACAATTGATTTTTAGCCAGTGTAGTGATTCTATTTTGATTTTTATAAAAGTAGGCTAAGCCGCATGAATGTCTAAGAGTGGCTGAGAAACCAAGACTGCATGCATTTTCAGCCTAAACATAACCAGGGGTGGAGCCAAACATGAACATACACGTCAGCAGACAGGTGATAAACAGAAAGCCAAGTAGATAACATGCTGAAGAGTGAAGAACCACACATACTGGCTTATGCTGACTTGAAAAGCATGAAGAATTCAAACATATACAAGGGCAAAAACAAATGCAGTTAGGTGTGTAGATCACCCCAAAGAACCCACGGCTGTTAAAGTTGCCACAAGGGCTTCTGGACTGTTAAAACCTGATGTTATCCTACTATTCCGATTTACCTTCAACTTTAATGACTGGTAGAAATTTCTCACCAAGACTTTAATTTTGGCATCAAAAATATTCATTTACAGATCAGAATCATAAAACATAGCTTCATGTTAACTGGCTAGTTTACAAGATAGGAAACATTCAGTCCTTAATTCCAAAAAGGCCATTTAACCTCTTATCCCAATTACTCCCCCAGGCAGGAGGAGAGGAGAGAGGGCATTTGGAATGGCACTAGAACACAATGTTTAGAATATAAAACATCTGGAAAGAAACATTAAAGGCCAATAAATATTCAGTCTACATGAAATACAGGAAAACAGAAGAAAATACAGGGAGTACTTTGCTGTCTCATGGAGATACACAGTAGCCATGGCCACTTCCTAGATTGCTCTCTGGATACTTTGTTCAATTGGCCTTAACTGTACATAAAGTGTGCGACATAATTAAGGATAATCTGTCTTTAATTTAGGTCTGAAAGAAGCATGAATGGATCGAAACTCGAACCACAGACAACTGTAGATACCTAGAGCAATTAAGAACACAAGTTCTTATCTCGAAAACCTTTTGCACAAATAACCTGCTAACCTTTGGATCCAGGTTTCAAACTTGCAAAAATTTTGGGGTTCTTAAGGGCAAGGGAGAGCTCATTGAGGAAGGAAATAAAGTGGGAGTCCCTTTCGGATTTCTTTGACTCAAAGATGACGACGATGGTGAAGTGAGGCTCCGGGCGAGTGAGGAAGTAGGTGCTCTGGACTTTGTCATCGTAGAAGTGAACCACTTTCTCCAAGCTGTTCAGGTCGGCCGCGCGGTCTGTCATGATCATGATGACATTGGGCCAGTGCATGACGGGCCTGTCGCTGGGCAGGGACACCACGGCTGGATACTGGTCCACGCCCTTAGGGGCCTCTCGGTAGGAATGGGGGTGGTGATAGCCGTGACCCTGGAAGCTCTCAGACCCTCGGTTATCAAAGATTAAGGACACGTTGGCAGCATCATATTTCCTGATGAAGCTGGAAATCTTTCCAAACAGGTCTGGGTTGGCTTTGGCAGTCAACGTTTTCATTTCTGAAGCAGTCGTTTGTCGGCTCAGAGCCTCATGAAAGTAAAAGCTAAATTTGGCAAGAAGCATGTTTTTGAGTTTCATCAGCCAAAGGAAAAGGTGTGGGGGCTGAACAGCCTTCTGAGACTGCCCTCCGAACAGATGTTTCTTGGTCTCCCGCTGCTTTTCAAAGATCTGGCCCCAGGTCTGCAGCTTGGTGTGCGCGCTGTGCAAGTTGACCAGCGACGGCAGGAACTTCCACTCCGACACCTGCGCCTGGGCCTTCAGGAGGTGACTCAGGACATCCACTTCCAGCTGGAAGCTGCTTTCCAAAGGGCTGAGGATTGGGTGGTGAAATCTGAGGGGGAAGGGAAATTCGCAGAATATAAGTGGAAATATTACTGTATGTTGACATTTTCCACCCTCAAAAAAAAAAATGTGGTTAGACAAATAATATTACATTTGGGGGCAGGGGAAGGAAAAATGGAAGGATTCCATGTTGACTTATTTAAAAATTCATTTTGACATAACCATTTCAGAATTATGTCAGCATCATATTCTCCGATGGAAACAGCCTGATGTTTAAAAAAATGAGAGTAGTGGCCACCTTCTTTTCAAATACATGGAAACTACCTACAACTCTTTCTTAGCTCACTTTATTTATTCTGGTCATTGTGTGACTCAAGGCATCTCTTCAGGGTGTGTTCCTAAAGATGCACAAGTAATGAAAGGGTCACTTGAGTGTGTACATAACACACTAAACTTATTTGATATTCACAGTAACTACATAAGGTAATATTAAACCTACTTGTCATTTAGGAATAGAGTAAAACCTATAACTGAAACATAGTATATAATAAAAATATTTATTAAAGGAATAGAACATTTACCAGAAAGCCCTTATTCAATCCTAGTTCCCAAATTCCCTTTATGTTTAATAAGTTACAAATAAAATGGTAGCTAAACAAAAAAATATTTAACAGTGCATTTTCCATTTATCTTAGGGCAGAATCTAAAATCCTTAAAAAGGCTTGAATAATCTGGTCTCTTTTTAGCTTGAGCCACATTCCTGTTCTTCTCACTTTCTCTAGACATTAAATAAATAATTAGAAATGCAAAGGTCAAGATAGTAGTGTGATCTCATTTCTACTTGTTCTAGACAAAATGTTTAAAAAAATTTTGACAATGATCTAAGGTTAGAAGTACATTTTA
Organism: Anoura caudifer; assembly: GCA_004027475.1. NCBI lineage: Eukaryota > Metazoa > Chordata > Mammalia > Chiroptera > Phyllostomidae > Anoura > Anoura caudifer. The sequence goes on from PVKU01004404.1 coordinate 54,568, forward strand.
TATCGTGACTTAGCATATACACATAAATAAATGCTTTAACTTATTATTTACCCATACTATGTACAATGTATTCTTGATATTTAATAATATGTATATTTTTAGTTAGATTACTACTACTCGCTAAATTAACTTTATTACTCAGCAATTGCTACCTGCTGTTTGTATAACATGTTCTACTTTACTAACAATGATGCCGAGGGGAAAGGGGACAGGATGTGAGAGTACCCTCCCTTCTGGGCAGAGGGGAAGAGGGCCAAGTGCAAAGACCCTGAGGTCTTTGGGAGAGCCTGGCTCCTTTCATCACTACTTCTTTCTGATGCTTCGGGTCTCCTCTTCAGAGTCACCTCCTTAGAACTGTCTTCTCTAGACTGTCTACCCTCAGACTAGGTGAGGCCCCCAATTATATCCTCTAGTTTCTTAATACCTGTCTTCCTCTTTTGTAGCTTGATCATGTAATGTACCAGGCAAACTGGGACACATGGTTACCTGAAGGGAAGCAAAACCTGTCTGCTTCTTTCACTCCTTTATCTCTACAACACATGGCACACGGTAGAAATTCAGTATATGTGCTAACTGCTAAGACTTGAATCCTAGTTTCTGCCTCACTGGTTCTGCCTGTTGCTTATGATCTAAATGAAATTCTATTAACAATGGAATAGAATGGCTAAGGAGATTCCTCTGTTTGGACCACTCACAACTTTCTTGCTCAGTCTTTTCTCTTGAGAAATGCCCAGGGGGGTTCAGTGTCTGCCTAGGCAGGAGCACCCTCCTTCTCAAGGAGCCTGCATCAAGCCCTTACACTCTTCCATAAAAATCCAAAGCCTCTGCAAGAGCTGCAGGAATCATCTTAGCAAGTGAGCCCATTTCATAATTTCTCTTTCTGATAGTTCATTATAGGCATATAACATACAACTGATTTCTGGATGTTAATTTTGTATTTCTGCTACTTTACTGGATTCATTTATCAGTTCTAGTAGTCTCTTGGTGGAATCTTTAGGGTTCTCTGTGTACACAGTATCATGTCAGGAAGTGACCCCATTTCAAAGGTGTGGGCAAGATCCAGCATTTCCAGAGTGTATCTTATGCCTCAGACAACACAGGAGATGATTTACAGGCCTGAGCCCATGTAATGTGATTGCTTCACTGTCAAGGACAGAAGCTTCTCACACAGCTCAGCTTGGGCCCCCAGGGAAAGGGAAAATACTGGTTATCAATTTAACAGGAAAAAATTGGCACAACTATATCTAGTATATATTAAGATACATCTAGTACATCTTAAAAATGTATTTAAACACCAATTAAAGGGATTATGATGAAGAGAGCCCACACTAGGCTGGACATAAGACAGGAACTGATTATCATGTGATTGACAGGATGCATTATTCACATGATGACAACAACCGCTTTTTTCTATTACTAACACCTGGGTGGAGGGGCTAGCCTACTAACCTACTCAAAGAATCAGAAAGATAAAACAGACCTCAAATCCTCCAGCTCATGTGCTTAAGTAATTTGGGCTATTCAAACATGACATGCTTCTGAATAAACATTAAGAAATTCTGACACACACACACACACACACACACACACACACTATAGCACGTCTCAAAATCTTTGAACGGTAAGAAATGTTCCTACTCCCTTGGCCCAAAGGCTGAGACCCCTCAACAGGTAATGAGCATTAAGTATCACAAGATTCTATAGTGGTGGATGTCAGGAAGTGTAAACACAGTAAGACTGTTAATAACAGAAAATGGTATGTGACTGGATATAATTCTACCACTAATAACAACATTCTAAGTTATTTTTCTATTTCCAGTCAGAAATCATCATTTATACCCAATGTTCTCCTTGAAAGAACATGAATTCTCTGCATGAACCTTCAGAGAGAATTCTGAACAAGCTCTTCCAACAACATATACTAAATGTGCTTAAATGCTAAACGTTGGGATGAATGTGAATGTCGAAGCTATTTTTCATTCTTAAGTAGAGCTAAAAATACATGTTAAAATTATTCTGCTAAGACTTTTGAGATCAGTATGATGACGTATCATTTCCACATTTCCACTCTGCTGTGTGCCTCATACCCATTCTATCCGCAACTCACATTAGAGGGGGATCTGCTAAATTGCTGTAACCCAAAAATATACACCTCAGCTATGGCGACATGCTTGAATGAGTCTGAATACAGAACGAACTGACAACTGTTTACAGAGAACACGTGCTTTTTAAAAGCCAAAATAAATAAATAAATAAAAAGCCAGAAAAAGTGCACATATAAAACGCACTCCTTCCTTTATAAATCCCTATCGAAGAGTTGATTCCAAAAGAAGTATGCAGGTCCCATGCATGTGAGAAGTCAGGAGCCCAACTGAAAATAAATCCGTAACAATGTGAATATTCTAAATGCCACAAAATTGTATATTTAAAAATGGTTAAAAGAGTAGATTTTATGTTATGTACATTTTACCACAATAAAAATACCTGTGATATCCTCTTTTAAAACAATTTAGTTTACTTGTTTTTGGATACAAATACACTGTAAAGATGAATTAGCCAGAAGTTTGCCCTGTAAGACCTCCCATGCTAGAAGGAGGTATTTATCATGGATACAAATAGAAAGTAACATATCTCTAACGACAGGTAAAATCAAATAACAGTTTAAAAGAAGGAACAATTCCTAGTATGCAAGCCATAGAGGAGAGTATTTGAACTGAGCCATAAAGCCTGAGGAGCAGATCGGACCAATTTTTAAAAAGCAGGGGAGGGAGGGGAGGTAGGATTTAGCCATGTGAAGATGAAGGCTTACATTTCTGGTCTCAACTGATAATCACCCCTGATTCGACAACCTTTGCCACGTGTCTCTGGAGCTGCTCCCACCTGAGGAGTGGTATATTTTCCCACCTGGGACTATGGATGGCCTGGGCCATGTGATTTGCTTTGGCCAAAGGGATGTTAACAGATCTGATGCAAGCGAAGTTTAAAATGAGCTTGGCTGGGCTTACTCTTCTGCACTTTGGCCATGGCCACTGAATAGCTACTTCCCCTCTAACCTTGGGCTCGGAATGAACACTTGTGGGGCAGAATAAACCCAAAGCTCACAGCAATAAGCCAAGCCTAGTGAGACCAACAGTGTTAAGCTACGCAGCTAAGATTAGCCCAGGTAAGCAACTCTCAAAACAGACCTGCAAGCTTGTAAGTGTGAATTTTGGGTTGGTGGTTATACAGAATGATTGTGGCAATAGCTAAATGATACATGACAGGACGATGTGACAGAATTCAGAACTTGCTGCTCCAAACCAGGTACATGTCGTTGAGTCAGCTCTGATTCCCAGGCCCCTATGAAGAGTGGTGCCCACCATGTCCTATACTCAACAGCCCTGCTCAGGTCCCGTAGACATATGCCTACAGCTTCTCTTACAGAGTCAGTCCATCTCCCAATTGGTCTTCCTCTCTTCCTGCCTTCCATTTTCTTCGGCATTATCGCCTTTTCCAAAGACCACTGCCTTCTCATGATGTGCCTGAAATAGGGCAGCTTCAGTTTTGTCATTTTTGCTTCTAGCCATGTTCCAGGCTTAATTCATTCTAGGACCTACTTAGTCTTTCTGGAAGTCCAGGGATGGCCCAGGGTATCCATAGGTCTTTCCTCTAACACCTTATTTCAAGTGAATCAATATTTTTCCTTTCAACCTTCTTCACCATCCAATTTTTACTCCAACTTTTACATCCGTACATAGTAATTGGGAACGTGAGGGTGTGGATGATCTTAGGCTGGGTCTCTAATGACACATCTTTGCTCTTGATCTTTTCCCAATTCTCCCACTGCTGCCCTGCTAGCCTCAGCTGTCCTTTGAGTTCTTGGGTGCAGCCTCCATTTAAATTGATGGCTGAAGTTCTGGCCAAGATGGAGACATAAGTGGAAACCCTTCGCTTCCTTGCACAACCAAAAGGAGGCTAACTACCAATCTAAAATCAATAAACAACCAGAAGTGCCAGAAAATCAAACTGCATGGAACTCTGACAACCAAGGAATTAAAGAAACAAACAGAAAAAACAGACTGGTGTGCCAAGACAAAGAAATATGGCCCAAATGAAAGAGCAGAGCAAAACTCCTGAAAGAGAACTAAGTGAGGAGGAGATAGCCAATCTATCTGATGGAGAATTTAAAGCCCTGGTAATCAAAATGCTCACAGAACTGATTGAGCTTGGTCAAAAAATTAAAAAAAAACAAACAAATGAAAGATACCCAAAATGAAATAAAGCAAAATATTCAGGGAACCAATAGTGACAGGCAGGAAACCAGGATTCAAAGCAATGATTTGGAACAAAAGGAAAAAATAAACATCCAACCAGAACAGAATGAAAAAACGAGAATTAAAAAAATGAGGAGGGGTTAAGGAATCTCCAGGACAACCTGGAACATTCCAATATCCAAATTATAGGGGTGCCAGAAGGAAAAGAACAAAAGCAAGAAATCAAAAACTTATTCAAACAAATAATGAAGGAAAACTTTCCCAATATGGCAAAGGAAAGAGACTTCCAGGAAGTCCAGGAAGCCCAGAGAGTCCCAAAGAAGTTGGACCCAAAGAGGAACACACCAAGGCACATCATCATGAAGTCACCCAAGATTAAAGATAAAGAGAGAATCCTAAAAGAAGCAAGAGGGAAGGAGAGAGTTACCTACAAAGGAGTTCCCATTAGACTATCAGCTGATTTCTCAAAAGAAATCTTGCAGGCAAGCAGGGGAAAGAAGTATTCCAAGTCATGAAAGGCAAGGACCTACATCCAAGATTACTCTATCCAGCAAAACTATCATTTAAAATGGAAGGGCAGATAAAGTCCTTCCCAAATAAGATCAAGTTAAAGAAATTCATCATCACCAAGTCCTTATTATATGAAATGTCAAAGGGACTTATCTAAGAAAAAGAAGATAAAAAATATGAACAGTAAAATGACAACAAACTCACAACTATCAACAAATGAACCTAAAATAAATGACAAACAATGAAAACAAATACTAAGCAAACAACTAGAACAGGAACAGAATCAGAGAAATGGAGATCACATGGACGGATTTCAGTGGGGAGGGGGGAGGAATGGGGGGAAAAGGTATAGGGAAGAAGAAGCATAATTAGTAGGCATAAAATAGATGGGGAAAGATAAAAAAAATGGTATAGGAAACAGAGAACTCAAAGAACTTACATGTACAATCCATGGACATGAACTAAGGCGGGGGGGGGGAATGCTGGAGGGTTGGGGGGTACAGGGTGTAGGGGGGATAAAGGTGGAGAAATTGGGAAAACTGTAATAGCATAATCAATAAAATATACTTAAAAATAAATAAATTGATGACTGAACCAAGGTAACCAAATCTTTAATACTTTCAATACTGAATGTTTTAAACTGAAGGAATTTGGGGAACTACATGTGCAGGAAGGACTTTCTGACCCTCCCCTGAACTGGGTCATAAAGCCCTCAAGTGAAAGGCACCATCCCCAAATCCTGAGGAACGGGCATCCTTATCTCCAAAAACAAAGAGACAACAGAGAAAGTTCTGAACGAACAGACCTTGCTGCGTCCCTCAGTTCAGTACACTTAGCTCACCCCTTTTTCATCCTAGTACATTTTTCCTCAACTCTCCAGTCTTCATTATTGAGCATAAAAACACAGTTAACGGTTTCAGGTCTTCATTTCTTATGCAGACTTTACTGTCACATAAAATTTATATTAAATACCTTCGAACGCTTTTCTCCCATTAATCTGTCTTTTGTCAAAGGGACCCCAGATGAGAACTTAGAAAGGTAGAGAGAAAAAAAATTTTTCCTCCTCTACAAATTCAACAGCATTCTAAGCAAAATAAATAATACGAACCAAGGTAGGAAATAAGGAACACATAAGATTATAGACAGTTTTGTGGCTTCTGCTTAAAATCCTCAAAGATTTCTCTGAGTCTTCTTCCTTTTTACTAAGAGTTTGGCTGCAATCTGAGGCATTTGGTTGACCTTAGATGAATTTGAAAAGATAGGAGGGGGCAAGATCACAAAAGGCCTTAAGTCTGCACTGTTAAGATTTGACACGTGGTGCCTTAAGTAGAATGCCCCTCACAGAAATTGCACTATTGTTGGTTTTGCTTATGAAATTTTCAGTGAGCGATAATTAACCCTGTTGAACTACACACACAACTGTTTCATTAACAGTCTAACAATCACAGATCTTTTTCTGAAGGAAAAAAGGCATAAAGCCTAAATAAATCATAGTTCTGCCTTTGGTAAGAATTCTGTAATCTGAAGCACTCAGTCAAAAACGCAAACAGAAATTTTATGTAACAAAAAATGTTCTTTAAATTCTAGCTATAAAATTATGATTAAAGAATAAAAATCACAGAATGGTGTATTATTCCCATACCAGAGGGATTTTAAAAAGCTGTTTAGAATGCATATATAATTGCTGACTTCTTTAAAGCATCATTTGCTAAAATTATATTCTTGATTTAGGAGAGTATTAATTTGCATTAAATCTATCTTCCAGTTTTGTTTTAACCACAAAACAAAAAGATTAGCCAGAATTTTCTTTTATGCTCACTGTATAAAACAGTATAAATAAAGTCAAAACAAATTCTACCAATGCAAAAAACAGCTCATTGATGCTTCCTTGGAAAAAACAAACAGTTCTACGCCTCCTGAGAAGTATTCAAAGAATAGTGGAGCCTCTGGTCTTAAATGAGCTAAATCCATGTTTTTTCTTCTAGAAGGCACACAAAATGTTAATTATTCAATTTGAAAAGCAGCATCATAAATGATTGTGCTTCTTAAACAAGAATTTGTATTTGTAAAATAATGTAATCAGTTTACCAAAAGAGGAAGTCTTTAACACCATTCTATTCTGAACACAACTGGCTTGCAGAGAAAAAAACCAAACTTTCCATTCATCTCTGAAAGGAGACTGGACATCACGATAACTCACACAAGATCTGCATCTCGAATCAGGCACCGAGGTTTAGACTCCATGCTATATATCACGCTCATTAATTTTTTAATACAAAAGCATTCCATGATTTAAAAGATGATTCACACAATTTTTTATAAGTATTTTGACATGGATCAGATATATTGGGGCAAATAAGCTTTCCCTGAAAGATAAATTGGGTCCTTTGGGAAAGGGATTAACTCATTCAATACAACAGAATTCCAAAATATGAATTATTTCTCCAGAATATCAGGATAAAGAAAAAAATATGTTTGGTGTAGCACAGATGCCAAATTAAAAAATCTATAGAAAAAAGGAAGTTATCCTGGCAAAGGGCAAATCATGTTCATTTATACCTAAAATAATGCCACTTCCCAAAGAAAATAAATATATTATACAAACTATCTACTTTTCACAATTTCTTAAGTAAGGAATTTATGTTGCTCAAATTAACCCACAGCCTCTAATTCATATAATTTTCAGGCTAGGATGTATCTGTGATCAGTAATTCCCTCATGATTAGAGAAAGGAAGCACGGACAGAAGATGGATACTGTGAATGCAAACCCCATTGACCATACATGGTTCTGCAATCCAGCTCCATCAGACTCCATCAGCATCCAATCCAAAGGCTGATGGACACAGTCAAGTACTGTCCAAAGTGTTTCAAGAATGCAATCTAAGCATCGTTAAGAAATGATAGATACGCTCAAGTCTCTGGGAAGTGGAATGTTTCAAAGCTTCCAAGATAACAGACAAATCACCAATCTAATAAAATAAAAATGAAAAAAGTTACATCATAGTAATCATTCCTAGGAGACACACGTATGTACACACACACATGTACACATATCTGTAAGACTGAATACTCAGTGTATCCTAGCACTGGCATCTTTCTCTTATTTTTACAATTTTTTTTCCACAAACTATGTATCACAGGGGACTTTTTAAAAATATGTTTTACTGATTTTGCTTTTACACTTGTCCCATATTTTTTCTCCCCTTTATTCCCCTCCACCCTCTCTCCCACCAGCATTCCGCTCCCATTAGTTCATGTCCATGGGTTGTACATATAAGTTCTTTGGCTTCTCCATTTCCCATACTATTCTTAACCTCCCCCTGTCTATTCCATACCTACCAATTATGCTTCTTATTCCCTATGCCTTTTCCCCCGTTCTACACCCCCCCACATGCTGATAACCCTCCATGTGATCTCCATTTCTGTAATTCTGTTCCTATTCTATTGTTTGCTTAGCTCATTTTTGTTTTTTAGGTTCAGTTATTGATAGATGTGTTTGTTGTTATTTATTGTTCATAATTTTGATCTTTTTCTTAGATAAGTCCCTTTAACATTTCATATAAGAATGGTTTGATGATGAACTCTTTTAATTTTACCATGTCTGGGAAGCACTTTTTCTGTCCTTCCATTCTAAATGATAGCTTTGCTGGATAGAGTAATCTTGGATGTAGGTCCTTGCCTTTCATGACTTTGAATACTTCTTTCCAGCCCCTTCTTTGTGTAAGGTTTCTTTTGAGAAATCAGCTGAAACCTTATGGAAACTCCTTTGCAGGTAACTCTCCTTTTCTCTTGCTGCTTTTAAGATTCTTTCACCTTAATCTTTGGTATGTAATCATGACGTGTCTTGGTGTGTTCATCCTTGGATACAATTTCTTTGGGACTCTCTGGGCTTCCTGGACTTCCTGGAAGTCTATTTCCTTCACCAGGTTGGGGCAATTTTCTTCCATTATTTTTTCCAATAAGTTTTCAATTCTTGTTCTTCTTCTCCTTCTGGCTCCCCTATGATTCAGATGTTGGATCATTTAAAGTTGTCCCAGAGGTTCCTAAGCCTCTCCTTTTTTTTTTTTTTGAATTCTTGTTTCTTCATTCTATTCCACTTGAATATTTATTTATTCTTTCTGTTCCAAATCATTGACTTGAGTCCCAGTTCCCTTCCCTTCACTGATGGTTCTCTGTATATTTTTCTTTTTTTCACTTTGCAAAATGAAGGCTATTCATTTTTACCTCCATTTTGCATCTTTACTCAATCATTTCTGTGAGCATCCTGATTACCAGTGTTTTGAACTCTGCACCTGATAGGGTGGTTATCTCCTCATTACTTAGTTCTTTTTCTGAAGTTTTGATCTGTTCTTTCATTTGGGCCATAGTTCTTTGTCTTAGCACACCTGTTACGTTGTAAGAGTGGAGCTTTAGGTACTCGCCAGAACGGGGCAACTCATGTGGTAGTGTTACGGCACTGTATGTGGGGGGGAGGGGTCAGAGAAGGAACAATGCCACTTGCTCAGCTCTCACTCCACTTTCAGTCACTTCCTCCGTAACCCACAAGCAAATTGGGCCCTTCTGATGCTGATTTCCATGTGGGTGGGCTTGTGTATGTTCTAGGAACCTGTGAGTCTCTCCAACAAACTCTCCTGTGAGGCTGAGAGTTTCTCCCACCACTGCAACCACTGCAAGTTTTTATAGCAAGAGGTTTTCAGGCTTTAGTTGTTCACACTGGAACCCTGAGTTTTGCGGTCTTTCTCCCCAGTTGTTTGTCCTGGCTTATCCACACGCAGATGTGGGACTGCCCAATCTGCCCGCCACTGCCTTGCTTGCCTGGTCTGTCACCTTGCCACATGTCCTCTCTGCCCCAGCTGCCTGTCTCTGCCCCTCCTACCAGTCTGGATGAATGTTTCTTCTTTAACTCCTTGGTTGTCGGACTTCCATACAGTTTGGTTTTCTGACAGTTCTGGTCAGATGTTTTTAAATTTGCTGTTGTCCTTCTTTTGGCTGTGTGAGGAAGCAATGCAAATGTACTTACACCTCCATCTTGGCCAGAAGACTTCACAGGAAACTTTTAAAACATACAAATTTCTGAGCACCCAATCCAGAATCACTAAATTTTACCCTCTAGGGAAAAAGAGGAAGGGTCCAGGTATGAGTATTTTCTTAAGCTTCCAAGATGTTTAAGCAAACCACTTTCACACCACATAAGATCCCTTCCCCTTGAGAATCATGTCTCCAATTGTACTTTAGTTTTTGTTTTTCAAACAATAACTTCACTAAAAATATATATATACTAATCATATTTGAGAAAGAAATATATTTATTAACAGAAAATTTGTACACACATATTTGTTTAAAAAAGAAAATGTATATATGGGTATATATCTTTTGGGCATAACAGGAAGAACTTGCTAACATTCATTGCTTCATAGGAAGAGAATTAAGTAGCTACAGGACAGGGGCAGCAGCCAGATTTTTCACTATGTATTGTTTTTGTACTTTATAAACTTTGAGGCATTTTAATGTATCATCTACTGAAAATAAATAAAAAGAAAATTTAGAATGCAAGGTCTTTTTGTCCAGAAAAAGTCTAGCCATTGTTAATATAATGAGAATGGTTTGCACAGCGTTGATGTAACCTGGCAGCGAAGGAGAGCGGACTAAATGCACATGAGTGAACAATAACAATTTCACTGCACTAGTCAGTGGGGGCGGCAGACACTGTTGAGTGAGCATGTGTACTGTGTGGCTGTTGCATTTGAAATGACTGAGCAAGTGGAGCAACAAATCTGCAACAAATTTTGTCTTAAACTTGAATATTCCTCTACAGAAACTATTCAAATTCAGAAGGCTGCAGCTATGAGCAACTGCTGATTGGCAGCTTTATCACAACAATGCACCAGCTCATGCATCATAACTTGTGCAGAGAGTTTTTGGTGAAACATCAAATCACCCAGATGACCCAGCCCCCTACAGCCCAGATTTGACACCCTGTAACTCCTGGCTTTTCTCAAAACTAAAATCACCTTTGAAAGTGAAGGGATTTCAGACTGTCCATGAGATTCAGGAAAATAGGATGGGGCAGCTGATGTAATTGGGAGAACTGTGTGAGGACCCTTGGGTCCTCAAGGTGCCTACTTGGAATGAGGTGTCATTGTCCTATGTACAATGTTTCTTGTATCGTATCTTCTTCAATAAATGTCCCTACTTTTCATAGTACATGGCTGGATACCTTCTGGACAGACCTTATATATAAGATCAAAAATACAGGACAATAAAAACAACAACTGTAGAGGACATTTTTGGGACAACTGAGGAAATCTGAACATGGACTATATATTAGATAATGGTAAAAATCAGTGTTAAACTTTCTGTGTGGAAACTATATTATAGTTTTGTATGGTTTTTAGAAGGTACAACCTGAATATTTAGAAGTTAAGTGTCATTATGCTTCCATTTGACTTCCAAAAACTGAGGAAAATAAAATTATATACAGAGAGAGATAAAGCAAGTGTCGCAAAATTTTAACAATAGTGAATCTAGGTAAAGGATATGTATTCACTGTACAATTCTTTTCAGTAATAGTTTTACTAATATTTAATTCAAATATGTAACATACACTCTTTTAAAAAGTATAAAATTCAATGGTTTTAATAAATTCAGAGTTGTATAACCATCACCACTTTCTAATTCTAGAACAGTCTCATGACCCCCAAATATGCATTAACAGTCACTCCCCATTGTCCCTTCCCACCCTCCAACCCCTGGTAACTATTTTCTGTGTCTATGAATTTGTAATCTACTTTGTGGGTCTATGACTTTGCCTATTCTGGGTATTTCATATAAATGGAATAATACAATATGTGATCTTTTGTAACTAGTTTCCTTTGTGTAGCACAATTTTACAAAGTTCATCCATGTTGCAGCATGCTTCATTGCTTCATTCCTTTTATTTGCTGAATACCCAGCTGCATGAATATACCACATTTATTTATCCATTCATCCATCAGCTGATGGACATTTGGGTTGTTTCCACCTTTTGGCTACTATCTATAATGCTGCTATGAACATTCACATCAAAGTTTTCATGTGCAGACATATATTTTCATTTTGTATTTTTCTTTGGGCATATCCCCAGTAGTGGAATTACTGGTCATATTATAACTCTATGTACATTATACTATTCTTGCAACTTTTCTGTGGGATTCAGAATTTCAAAATAGCCCTGGCTGGTGTGGTTTAGTTGGCTGGAGTATCGTCCCATAAACTGAAACATCATGGGTTCGATTCCTGGTCAGGGCATATGCCTGAGTTGTGAGTTGTTCCCCAGTTGGGCAATGTGCAAGAAGCAGCCAATTGATGTTTCTCGCCTTCTCTCTCCCTCTCCACTCCCCTCTCTAAAGTCAATAAGCATGTTCTTGGGTGAAGATAAAATTTCAAAATAAAAATTTAGGAACTTTATAAAAAAAGAATGTAATAATATATTACCCAAACTATTTGTGCTCAGAGAGAATATGTACATTTCATGATTATATGCAGCACACAACTCTTACTCCCTGCAGGGGCACACAGTAAGTGCTTGCAGTGTTTTCCATCTTACTGTGACAGACTATTACTTCATAATCTTACTTTGCCTTATTATTTATTCAATAAATAAAAATTGATCTTATTTATCGACTTGCAAAATGATAAATAGATAAAGCATTTATCTGGACTGGATAAAAAGCATCTCACTATTTGATACAGCAACAATGCATATAGAATATGAGCTCTGGGGTCACAGAGAAGTGGGTTCAAATGTAAGTTGCATGACCCTGGGGCATGCTTAACTTCTCTGAGACTCCACAGGAGAACCATCTGCACCTAAACTTCAAAGCAGATATCATACACAGGGTCTTACACAGTGCCTGACTCACAGTAATTGCTCAACATGTACTAGTTTTCTTCAAAATAGCTCTATTATAAATACTTCCCCTTTTCCTGAAAGCTTAAAAATCAATTGCTGCTGTAACTACAGAAACATTGATATGTTAATTTTAAAAGCAAAAAACAATGTTTACTTCTCTATACAGATGATCTCCAATTGTCTTCTGTTTCTGCCTTTTCATCTGAACTCTACATACCCATTCTCAACAGCGTACTGAATCTCTTTAAAAATCTGCTAGAAATTTAAGCTCAACCTGCTCCAAATTTTGCTTACTGCCTTCCTCCTAAGCCAGCCCTTCTTGACTTCTCAATCCTGTAAATGACAGTATCATTAGAGGTGCAAAACCTCTGAATCACTTTGGACGGAAACTTCTCATTGCTCCCACCATCCTGTTGCCAAGATTTACAGACTTTTCTTGTCCTCATGTCCTTTCCACTGTTGTGCAACCACAAGGCCCTACTATGCTGATCAGGTTACCATGCTGGCCTGCTAGGCTGGCCTGCTAAACTAACATTCCCTCCACAGTCACTCCCCTCATCATCCCATCCCTTCCCCCTGCACCAGTGCCTTAGTAACCAGTCTAGGATAAAGATGAGAACACAACACTCCAGTAAGCAAAAACCTTCATGGTTCCCTGCTATTTACCAATTACTCACTTTTTTATTCAATAAATAGCTATTGAGCACCCACTGTGTGCCATGGAATTCACATTCTAGTTGTGAGAAAAGAAAAAACACCCTGAGCAAATAACAGTAATTTCAGATTGCAATAAGGAATGTGAAGAAAATAAATGAGGGGAACAGAATAGTGCAAAGGGCAAGATAAGGAGAGGAGGCTTCCCTGACATTTGAACTGAGGCTTAAATGATGAATAGATAGCTACACAAGAGTATTTCAGGAAGAGAGCCCAGCAGGTACCAAACCTCTGAAGCCTTCAGTTATCTGAAATCACCTTCTTGTCTTAAAGCGTCTGCTCCTTTTTTTCCTACCTTTGCCTTCCAAACTCTACCTGCCCTTAAAAGTCATCTCCAATTCTACCTCCTCTATGAAGTCTCTTTTAATCCCCCCACCACTCTGCCTCCTTTCCCCAGTCCACTGATCAGATGAGTATTATCCTTCATTTGGGAATGTAAGTTAACATATCTACCTTCCTCTTTTAAGCAAAGATATATGAACTCATACATCCAAAAGAGTGGTATCCTTCAAAGCAATCACTTTCCACTTAGTCCATCATAAAAGCACTCAGCACCTACTAAGTGCAAGACAGCAGGCCAGACTCCATAGAACCAAAAATAAAACTGGGTTATTCGTAACAGTGATGTTCACAACACTTCTCAAGTATTTTTGGTATTGCCTTTAGGATCAGGCAGTGAGAAATACCTTATAATTAGTCTCATTTATTTATAAGTAGCAATTTCCTTCAAATACAAGTTTTTTAGTCAATCAGTATCTTTAAAAAAATTAAATTGGATACAAATAACTTTTTGACTATCAAAAAAACCCCTTAAATATAACCTGCTCAGAAGCACTGATACCTTCCTTCACTATGATGAATTTAAAACAAAGCCAAGCCCTGGCTGGTGTGGCGCAGTGGATTCAGTGCCGGCCTGTGAACCAGTGCTGCCAGTTCAATTCCCAGTTAGAGCACATGCCCAGGGAGGGTGCGGGCCAGGTCGGTGGTGGGGGTCGTGCGAGAGGCAACAACACATTGATGTTTCCCTCTTTCTCCCTCCCTTTCTCTACAAATAAATAAATAATTAATTAAAAATTTAAAAAAGCCAAAATGAGGCCGTAGGCACCAAAAGCAATTATACAGGAGCTTCTAACATGTGTAGGTAACTGGTACATTTGAGGAGTAAGTGGATTACTCAACAAGGTGATTACTTTGAAGGGTCATTTAGTTGAATAGAGGTTTGTTAAAAAGTCACATTATTTTATATACAACACTGTTGTTGTATGAACTCTTTCATGAGCACCAAAATCAGTTATAATACATCTCTGAAGGGTTATTTCATTATTGGTCTTCCACTATTGCTTAGAGAAGTATCTATCTAGGATGGTGTTAACTAAGCCCAATGAAGGTGCCTAATGTCTACCTGTCAATTAATTAATATGAACAAAATCTAACACAGCTATTCTCCTTTGTTTTTTCATCACAAATTTTCATGAAAGTAGGGTGAAAGCTTAGGGTCTGCGTGGGCTTGAGAGGCTGCCACATCCTATCCACCCTTCCCTCCCTCCCTCCTCACCTACACTGACCTGGAGCTGTATTTCTTGAGGATGGTGTCCAAAAGGCCAACGAGCTCTTCAGCATTGATAAACTTCTGTGTGCTGAGGGTGTACATCTTCTCATAGAAGTCTGCAATCTCCATCCTAGCCTGAACGAAGAAGCAGAGCTGCTCTGACAGGTGGGAAAGGAGTTCTTCCACATGGGGAGCGCTCCCACCCAGGGCACCACGGCCAGTCACCACCTTCTTCAGCTCATTATGCAGGGAAGTGTAGATGGTGCGAATGGAGTCCTTCCTGCTGAAGAAAGACTGGCCCCCTGGGAAGCAAATAACATAAGCACATGACAGGTAAAGACGAGAAACCAGAAGCACAAAACACCTCCCAGCACCTAAAAGGAAAGGATCTGAACCTCCTGAGCTCAGTGAGCTTTTCACCTACCATATTCTATGACTTCCGTGATTGGGATTTAAATATTTTGCGGTTGCTAAGTTCACTGAAGAGTAAGTTAAACCATGCCTGATACAACTCATTAGTGTAGCAAGGGACCTGTGTTTGATTTCCTTACCCATGCATCAACTCTCCCCCACCGAACTTTAGTGAGGATTCAGACTCATTTCAGAGAATAATTAACCTAGATATAAAAAGTCCTACTTCCACATAAATATATTTAAAACAAATGAGAACACCTGATTATGAAACACTGTTGTTATTCCTGATAAATCAGAAAATTTTATTTCTGCTTTAGAGCTGCATTTTCCTTTGAATCTTACCTTTTAAGCCAACTTTTAATCTTATCTTTCACACCACAAAGTGGAAAATACACATATCACTCCCTTACACAAGAACACAGACTACTGAGATCTCAGGGGAAAAAAGGAAAACTCAGTACTCTTGACAAAGTTTACAAAATAGGTTTTAACATAATAAGCAGCACATCGTGAGTCATTAAGAGCAACTAGCAATTATAAATAACTGCTGCTGTAACTCAGGGTTTTCAAAGGAAATCAGCAAAATATAAAAACAAATATTGTATATCCTTTTGTTTTTCTTTCTTTTTAATCCTCAATAGAGAACAGGGGGCATGTTTTTATTGATCTGTTTCTTTTTTAAAGAGAGAAATATTGTTGTAAGAAAGAAACATCAATCAGTTGCTTCCCACACAGGCCCACTGGGGACTGAACCCACAACCCAGGACTGTGCCCTCATCAGGAACAGAACCCATAACCTTTTAGTGAACAGGACAATGCTCCAACCAACAAAGGTACCCTGCCAGGGTGAAATACATCCTTTTCAACAATCAAAAAGGGTCAAATGGCATAGAAACATTTCCTTACTTCTGTATTAATACACGATCACCTATATTTCTCCACGTGATCTCTATTTCTGTGAATCTGTTCCTGTTCTAGCTGTTTAGTTTGTTTTTGGGTTTTGTTTTGTTTTTTTTTTTAGGTTCAGTTGATAGTTGAGTTTGTCATTTTACTGTTCATAATTTTGATTTTCTTCTTTTTCTAAGTCCCTTTAACATTTCATATAAGGGCTTGATGATAATGAACTCCTTTAATTTTACCTTATCTGGGAAGCACTTTATCTGCCCTTCTATCTAAATGATAGCTTTGCTGGATAGAGTAATCTTGGATGCAGGTCCTTGCCTTTCATGACTTTGAATAGTTCTTTCCAGCCCCTTGTTGCCTGCAAGGTTTCTTTTGAGAAATCAGCTGATAATGTCATGGGAACTCCTTTGCAGTAACTGTCTCCTTTTCTCTTTCTGCTTTTAAGATTCTCTCCTTATCGTTAATCTTGGGTAACTTAATTATTATGTGTCCTGATGTGTTCTTCTTTGGGTCCAATTTCTTCAGGACTCTCTGGGCTTCCTGGAAGTCTATTTCCTTTGCCAGATTGGGGAAATTTTCCTTCATTATTTGTTCAAATAAGTTTTCCATTTTTTTGCTCTTGTTCTTCTCCTTCTGGCAGCCCTATGGTCTTCATTCTGTTCCAGTTGAATGTTTATTTCTTCCTTCTGCTCCAAACTATTGATCTGAGCATGGTTTCCTTCCCTTCACTGTTAGTTCCCTGTACATTTTCTTTTTTCACTTTTCATAGCCTTCACTTTTTCATGTATTTTTCAACCATACTCAACCATTTCTGTCAGCATCCTGATTACCAGTGTTTTGAACTCTGCACCTGATAGGCTGGCTATCTCTTCATTGCTTAGTTATATTTTTTCTGGAGCTTTGATCTGTTCTTTCATTTGAGCCTTTTTTTTTTTTTTTTTTGGTCTTGGCATGTCTGTTACATAATAAGGAGCGGAGCCTTAGGTATTCTCCAGGGTGGGGATACCCACCTTGCTGTATGTGGGAAGGGGGTCCAAGTGGAAACAATGCCACTTGCTCAGCTTCTGGCTGGCTTTCAGTCACTTCCTCTGCTACCCACAAGCAAATTGGGCCCTTCTGGGACTGACTCCCAGGTGGGTGGGTTTGTGTACATTCTAGGACCCTGTGGGTCTCTCCAACGAACTCTCCTGTGAGGCTGGGAGTTTCTCCTGCTGCTGCAACCCCTACAGGATTTTTCAGTCAGAGGTTATGAGGCTTTATTTCCCCACACTGAAACCCTGGGTTGCACAGTCTGTCTCATTCCCCAGTTGTTCCTCCTGATGTATATGCACACAAATGTGGGATCACCCACCCCAGTCCTCCAGCCACTGGCTTGCCACAAATTATCTCCACCCCAGCAGCTTGTCTCTGCCCCTCCTACTGGTCTGGATGAATGTTTCTTCTTTAACTCCTTGGTTGTCAGACTTCCATGCGGTTCAATTTTCTGGCAGTTCTGGTTATTTTTTGCTTTTAAATTTGTTGTCCTTCTTTTGGTTGTGTGAGGAGGCACAGTGTATATAGCTCTACCTCATCTCGGCCAGAAGTTTCAAATTTTTTTTAACAGGGGTCCATAAATAGACTTTAGGAAATCCAAATGAATCCTCTCAGATTACATAGAAAATTGTATTACATATATATTGTTCCAGAGTGTTAAATCCACAGGTTAATTAAATTATCATAGATAAGATAAAAAAAAGTTAAGAATCATGTCATGAGGTCAATCACCACACTTCATGAGGAAGGGGACTCTAAAAACAAAAACTGACTCCTGGTCAAGATGGTGGCATAGGTAGGCATGGCTCAATTCTTCACACAACCACATCAACATTACAACTAAAACATAGAAAAAACATCACTCAGAACCCTCAGAAATTGAGTTCAATGAAAGGCTGACAACTACAAAATCAAGCTGAATGAAGTCTGAGAACTACGGAATTAAAGAAACTATATCCATCCAGACTGGTAGGAGAGGTGCAGACATAGAACAGGCTGGCCCCACACCCACGTGTGGTGGATAAAAGTTCATGGGGGATAACTCAGGACCAAGGAGTCCCAGCCCCACACCAGGTGCCCCAGTCCAGGGTTCCAGTGCCAAGAAAATAAGTCCCCATTAACTTCTGGCTGCAAAAACCAGCAAGGATTGAGTCAGTGGAAGAAACTGCTAGAGCCCAAAGCAGTTCCTCTTAAAGAACCCACACAGAAACTCACCTACTCAGACTCACTCCCTCTGAGTTCCAGCATCAGGGTAGCAGCTTGAAATGTACCAGTGGTATATAGGGAGAGACTGAAGTGTCTGCCATCTAGGGAAGCAGAGGCCATCGGCTCTTTTCTAAATCCTCTACCTACAGGGCCAGCAAGCTGCTGCAATACCCAAGACTCAACCTAGCAAACACTGTTTGAACTGCTTTGGAGATCCCCAGAGACTCTGCCCCACCCAACTTATAGGCCCACCCAAGCTACTTTTCCATATGAATAGCTGGTCTTGGCTCCGCTTTGCAACTCCCTAAATCCTATCAAACAAGCAACAGCAGGCCTCAGTGAGCCCCAGGCCTGGCACTAGCAGCAGCCAGCTTAGATTCACAGCCTGGCCTTGCCTGGGAATTTCCAAGCCCAGCACAAGTAGCAGCCATCTCAGATTGCTTTATAGCTCAGGCAGAGTGCCCCCAGGCAAAACACAGGTGGAGGCTGACTTTAGCCTGCCACCACCCAGTAAACCCCAGGGCCAGCACAGCAAGTGGACAGCCACAGACCACATCAGAGCACCCACCACCCTGCTCCTGCACAGATGACCCTCCACAGAGGGTGGAAGAGGTGGTCAGTGGTCACAGTCAGTCCTTGCAGCTGATTGGCCTGGGTAAATCCCTCCCATTGATCTGCCAACAGCAATCAAGGCTCAACTGCAGAGGAGGGTGTACTCAGCCTATATGTACCCACCTCAAGTACCCAGCTTGGGTGATAGGGAAGGCTGTGCCACTGGACCCTACAGGACACCTAGTACATTAAGCTACACTACCAAGACACAGAGTCAAAGCAGCTCTACCTAATATATAAAAACAAACACAGAAAGGCTGCCAAAATGAGGAGACAAAGAAACATGGATCAAATGAAAGAACAGATTAAAACTCCAGAAAAAGAGCTAGACAAAAGGGAGACAGGCAATCTCTCAGGTGCAATGCTCAAGAAACCTAGAGAGGACCTCAGCAGCATAAAAAAAGATCCAGTCAGAAACAAAGGACACACTAATTGAAATACAGAACAATTTACAGGGAAACAACAATAGAATGGATGAAGCTGAGAATCAAATCAATGATCTGGAACGTAAACAAGCAAAAAACAAGCAATCAGAACAACAAGAAGAAAAAGAATCCAAAAAAACAAGGATAGTATAAGCAGCCTCTGGGACAACTTAAGAAGTCGAACATTTGCATTGTAGGGGTGCCAGAAGAATAGAAAGAGCAAGAAATTAGAAATCTATTTGAAAAAATAATGAAAGAAAACTTCCCTAATTTGATGAAGGAAATAGACATGCAAGTCCAGGAAGCACAGAGAGTCCCAAACACAATGGTTGCAAAGAGGCCCACTCCAAGACACATCATAATTAATATGCCAAAGGTTAACGACAAAGAAAGAATCTTAAAAGCAGCCAGAGAAAAGAAGTTAATTACCTACAGGGGAATTCTCATAAACAATCATCTGAGTTCTCTAAAAAAACTTTGCAGACTACAAGGAATTGGCAAGAAATATTCAAAGTGATGAAAAGCAGGGAACTACAGCCAAGACGGCTCTATCTAGCAAAGCTATTGTTTAGAATTGAAGGACAGATAAAGAGCTTCTCAGACAAGAAAATGCTAAGTTCTTCATCACCACATTATTATTATTTTAATAATTTATGTTATGTTATGTAATTTATGTTATAATGTTAATATTATGTTATGTTATTAAAATAATAATGGTGTGGTGATGAAGACCTGTTCAATGTTAAAGGGACTTATTTAAGAAAAAGAAAATCAAAACGATGAAGAATAAAATAGTAAAAACATACATATCTACTGACAATTAAATATAAAAAGCAAACTAGGCAAACAAGAATAACAGAGACAGAATCATGGATATGAAGAACATTTTGATTATTGCCAGATGGGAAGGGTGTTGGGGAGAATGGATAAAGAGGTGAGGGAATTAGGAAGTACAAATAGGTAGTTACATAACAGTCATGGGATGTAACATACAGGATAGAAAATGGAGTAGCCAAAGAATTTATATGCATGACCTATGGACATGAACAATGGTGGAGAGACAGCCTGAGGTAGTGGAGGGTGCTGTGTGGAGGTAGGCAAAGTGGTAAACATCAGGACAACTGTAATACCATAATCAATAGAATATAATTTGAAAAAATAAAAATAAAACTAAAACTGCCAGAAAAGTACCCACCTTCAATTTTACAGCCAGAATCCTCTCCATTTACATATATATGTAAATTGTAATACACGTACAAATTTTTTATAAATTATGGCTACAGCACAATCTGACAATTCCAAAATAGGTATTTTGGTTTGGTTCTGTTACCTATTCACACAACAGCACGGACACCATTTGCCAATCTGTAGAAAGGAAAATAATAACACTGCAACAGCAATTGCAAATTTGTGAGAAGTGACACTGTAAAAACGGGAAGAAAAAATGCACAAGGTGAAAACTGATCAGTTTTTGCCAGTAAATCAACATACTACATATCAAATTATTTGAATGGCTAAGGCAGAAGTTTAGATCTCAGAAAGCCTTGCCGCTTGAATGTTTACTGAAAGGCAGACATACACACATGGTCACCCTCAGGCAATATAAGGAACTGGCAGTGAAGAATCAAAATGTAATCTGCACTCAATTTTACACTATTCTATAATGTATACTTGTGTCCTTCATTCGTACCAGAATCTGTGCCTCCGACAATTAAGGATTTAAAATAGACCAAAGTACTTACGGTAAACAACTCTGGGATTTAAACTACGGTTAAAGCTCTGGGATTCATATTTATTATTGATAATTGTAAGCAGTAATACCTTGTATGCATATAGCCCTTGGCTTTCACATATATTATTTCCTTCTGATCTATTTAGACTGTTTCTACTAGTGAAAAATCAATTGAATCTACTCTTGCATCTTATTTTCAAGGACAAGATTTATCATGGGATGATAAGAGTGTACTATTTTACCTGTAAGTCCCCTCTTGCTAGTAGTGTCAAGCATATTTCTTGCCTTTCCTGTCCCGTATTCATTTACTTCTTCATTCGTTAAATATTTATTAACGGCCTAGGAAGAGGGGATACGGCTACATCTGTAACTCTCAGGGCCCTAACCTTAAGAGGCCATACAATTGTGTTCATTAACTCTAAGTAGGTTGTACTGCCAAGTTTTGTTTCTCTGGCCGCAGTGTCACTGGTTAGAAGAGCGAGGACATAGTTTGCTTAACTTCTCATTTACCGCACCAATCCATGCAGTGGGCAAAACAGAGACAACCATCGGTTTGAGGCACAGCCCTGCAAAGAGCATCCACCCCATCCACCAATCTATCCGCAGCTGAGGCCGGTGGGCGGGGTTTGTGGAAGCCGAAGGAAGGAAGGGAACTGTGGGAGGAGAACTGGGAGTGCCTAGTGGAGCTTGCAACTAGAAGTGACAGAAACGGGAAACCCAAGCCACTGCCGACAGGGGAATATATCCCCTTTCCTTCCTCAACAAGGGTCACGGGGAGGCGGGGCGGAGGTACCTAGTTTCTGCCCCAGGTAGGTGAGGCTGTGATAGACCTTCTCGGCCGCGGCCAGGTGGGCCAAGGCCGCCAACAGCGACAGCCAGCTGCCCCCCGCGCTCTTGTTGGCCTCTCGTTCCTTCTCCACATTGTCCTTGGCCTTGTCGTAAGAGAAGATACCCAGGTGAGAGAAGAATGTCTCCAGCACAGCCTGTTCCACCGGGACCGGGGCGGCCAGCGGGATAGACTCCCCCATGCGAGCTGCGCTCCAGCTCCACCCACGTGTCTGTACTCTCCCTCGCACTTCCGGGTTCTCAGGGAACGTGCGCACGAGCGTGCGTGCTCGTGACCGCCGCAAGCGGCGGGCTCGCGAGCGCGCCGCTGCCTTTTCCGCGCCTGGGCCTTAGAGAGGAGGCGTGTAAGTGCCAAGGAAGGAGGTGGCGGCTCCTCAGCTCCCAAGCAGCTTCAGCGCTTCAATTCCCGCACACCTGAGTATTCCGACCCTCAGGGCAACTGGTGGCCAACTCTGTGCTCCGTGGAGCTGACCGAGTCCTGAGGTGAGCTCAGAGGCCCCTCCCGTGAGACTGTGTCTGTACTGATGACGTCACGTTTACGTGACGTCAGTAGTTCCTAGCCAAACATCTGGCCTGGACCGTAGGGGCGGGGCGAGATTGTGAGACTCATGGGTGGAGCTATGCTAATTTACCCGTGACGTGGAGTCAGTCTTCATAGCTTTTAAACCGCCTCATATAAGTGGCTTATAGATTAGAAGCCTGAGGTAGGTAACGGTTTATATCTTATTAACATGTCTAATTTTTACCCAGTCACAAACTCAGGGTGTATTCTCACCTGTATCCCCTTCTAGTCATAGGTTGGTGCTAAGGAAACAGCTTCATCTTGCCCGTACTACCCAAACTACGTTCGGCATCTTTAAAAAGGTCCTAGTATGAAGGATAAATTAATGTATGTAACTTCCGTTAAAAGATCTGAATTCATGCACTTCGTCATTCAGATTAATTACAAATTCCTTTGACATTTAAAAAACACCATACACCCAGCATATAGGTGTGTCCACTACTTGCTGGGTTAGTTTTTCCTTTCTCCTTTGTACATGCTGTATTTATAATACCTAATCATACTTATAGGTATTTAATCGCCTATATTTTTACATGTCTCTTTTACGTACAAAGTGGTAAACTCCCTAAGACAAATAGGGTTCACTCACCTTTATTAACTTTTCATAATGGATAGCACAGTGATGTTTATTGAACTAATGAGAGAATTTTCTCTTTCATTTCTTTGTCAAACTAGAGCTATTTTGACATTACTGCCTTTTAATGCAAATCCCATAGTTTAATTATAATGAATAGGAGTGTATATACCTGTTCCTTGCTCTCAAGAATATAAATGGGTAGGATCAACCCTGTTGACTGTGACATAGGCAGAATTTTATGTATTATAAAGGTGAAAAAGGAGGCACCAACCGACAGAGCCACCCTATCAGGGGAAGAATGTGATGGCTCTTGATGAGAAAGTAGAAGCCAGTAATTAAAAAAAAAACTCATGCTAGCACCAAAACCAACAGGCAATGAAAGAGGATTATCAAGCTCATAAACATACCTGTGTAACATAAGAATTCCTTAGATAGTAAAGGTGACATCATGACTTATGAATCAGTGGAGAAAGGAAAATTTATTCAATTAATAGTGAAGGAGACATGATCATGAAAAAAAAATCCCTTTACCCTGTATTCAGCAACAAAGAATAATTATATGTGTAAAGAAAAAACTAAACCACAAGTTATAAAAAATACAAGTGAAAATTTAATTAGGGATAGAAAATAACCTTTTATTTATAAAATTAGAAAAAATTACAAAGGAAGAGATTGACTAGACTATATATAAGTAACAGGAAAACACTATACCAACCTGGGAAAAAATATTTGTAATGTATCAAACAAAGGTTTAATATGATTAACATATTAAGATCTAGTGATCATAGAAATGCAAATTAAACTATTCTGTTTTTCACCTATCATATTTTTAAACTGGTTTTAAGTGCTAGTAAACATAGAGTGAGACCGTTCTTATCTATTGCAGATGGGTGTGTAACTTGGTGTGACCCTTCAGAAAAACATTTGACAATACAGTATATATTAAGATTAAATGAGAGTACATATACAGTGCATAGAACAGTATCTAGGACAAAGTAGCTGCTTAATAAATATTAATAATACCTATCATTGTTGTTACTATTATTGTTATTTTCATTAGCATCATACCTTTTAATCAGCAGAGTACCTAGAATAATACTTTGAAATTAATAGATGTTTGCTAAATATCTGATTGGCTGATTCTTCTTGTCTCATAAAAATTTTATAGAAGGAGATATACAGGTAATGACATGTCAAGCTGTTAAAACATTAAAGTTATAAAACAAGAAGTTACCTTAAATGATGGTATGGTTCAGCCCATAAGCAGGATACTTTGTATAGCACCAATAAATGTTATTGATGATATGTTAGCTATTTATCCCTGCATATCAAGTAACTCCAAAACTTAGTGGCTTAAAATGATAAAAATCGTGTATTATCTCTCACAATTTCTGTGAGTCAGGAATTTAAGAGCAGCTCAATTAGGCATTTCTATTTCAGTCTCATAAAGTTGCAGTCAGATATTGGCTAGGGCTGTTATCATCTGAAGACTTGTTTGTAGCTGGAGAATCCATTTACAAGGTGGCTCTCTCACCTGTCTGGCGAGTTAGTTGGCTTACCGGACATTTGCTATGGAACAACCTCTTTCAATTCCTTTTCAGATTTTTTGCTAAAAAATACCATATGGTTAGCAATGTATTATGTAACCCTGTAGTACCCAACTTTTAACTAAATATTGGATTGTCCAAAAAGTCTGTTTAGTTTTTTCTGTAAAGTAGAAGATACATTTTTCATTTTCACCAATAACTTTATTGATATGGATAGTTTGAGTATGTCAGCTATCTTCTGGTATTGGCTGCTAGTGGTTAGAGGCCCAGGGTAGAGGCCTAGTAGGTAGAGGCCCAAAATGTCAATAGTACCAAGAAACTTTGCCCACCACTTTTGACACACTTGATTAGTCACAGCACCTTCTCCATATGCTACACAAATCTTTTTTTGTGTTTCAGTTGTGTTTTAACCTTTTTTGAAATAAAAAGCATAATATACCTAAAATGTTGTGTCTTTTCTTCCATCATCAGTGTTAAAATGGCTGCACAAAAATTCACCAGTTTTTTTTCTCCCTTTATTATATATTTTATTAAATATTTTATTGTTATTCTAATAAAGTTGTACCAGTTTTTCCCCCTGTGCCCTCCTCCGCCGAGCCCACAACCGCTCCCACAGTCATTCCCCATCCTGTTGTTTGACCCTTCCCCTTCTTTCTGCCCTTATCCCCCTGCCCCCTCTCCTCTGGTCACTGTCAGTTTGTTCTTTATTTCCATGTCTTTTGTTCTATTTTCCTTGCTTGTTTGTTTTATTGATTAGATCTCACTCTTGTAAGTGAGATCATATGGTATTTGTCTTTCACCGCCTGGCTTATTTCACTTAGCATAAGGCTCTCTAGTTCCATCCATGCTGTCATGAAGGGTAGGAGTTCCTTCCTTCTTTCTGCTGCATGATATTCCATTTTATAAATGTACCACAGTTTTTTTATCCACTCATTTACTGATGAGCACTTAGGCTCTTTCCAGCACTTGGCTATTGTAAATAGCACCACTATGAACATAGGGGTGCATAAGTTCTTTTGAAATGGTATTTGGGGAGTCTTACAGTATATTCTCAGTAGTAGAATTGCTGGATCAAAAGGCAGTTCCATTTTTAGTTTTTTGAGGAAATTCCATACTGTTTTCCACAGTGGCTGCACCAGTTTGCATTCACCAACAGTGCACTAGTGTTCCCTTTTCTACACATCTTCACCAGCACTTGCTTGTTGATTTATTAATGATGGCCATTCTGATCAGTATGAAGTGATATCTCATTTTGGTTTTAATCTGCATCTCTCTGATGGCTAGTAATGCTGAGCATCCTTTCATATGTTTATGGGTGATCTGTTTGTCCTTTTTGGTGAAGTGTCTATTCAGATCCTTTGCCCAGTTTTTTTGACTGGATTGTTTTACTTCCTGGTGTTGAGTAGTATCAGTTCTTTATATATTTTGGAGAGCAAACCCTTGTCTGAGGTATCATTGGCGAATATGTTTTCTCATACAATGAGTTCCCTTTTCATTTTGATGATGGTTTTGTTAGCCATGCAGAAGCTTTTTAGTTTGATATAGTCCCATTTCTTTATTTTTTCATTTACCTCCCTTGCCCTAAGAGGTATGTTGGCAAAAATATAGCTGCATGAGATATCTGAAATTTTACTGCCTATGTTTTCCTCTAGGACTTTTTTGGTGTCATATTTGTCTTTTATCCATTTTGAGTTTATTCTGGCATATGATGTAAGTTGGTGGTCTAGTTTCATTTTGTTTGCATGATCCAGTGCAGTTTTCCCAACACCATTTATTGAGGAGGCTATTTTTACTCCATTGTATGTTTGTGTACCCTTTGTCAACTATTAATTGATCATAGAGACATTGGTTTATTTCTGGGCTCTCTATTCTGTTCCATTTACCTATGTGTCTGCTCTTATCCCAGTATAGACCATCCTGATTACAGTGGCCTTGTAGTGTAGTTCAATATCAAGTATTGTGATCCCTCTTTGTTCTTCTTTCTCAAGATAGCTGAGGCTATTTATGGTCATTTTTGGTTCCATATAAATTTTTGAAATATTTGTTCTAGATCTATAAAATATGTCATTGGCAATTTAATAGGAATTGCATTGAATCTATAGATTGCTTTGGGTTGGGGAGATATGGACATTTTAATGATGTTAGTTCTTCCAATTCATGAACCCGATATATGTTTCCATTTATTTGTATCTTTCTTAATTTCTTTCTTCAGTGTTCTATAGTTTTCTGAGTACAGGTCTTTTATCCCCTTGGTTAAGTTTATTCCTAGGTGCTTTATTTTTCTTGTTGCTATAGTAAATGGGATTGTTCCCTAGTTTCCATCTCTAATATTTCATTATTGGTGTACAGAAATGCCCTTGATTTCTGAATATTGACTTTGTATCCCACTATTTTGCCAAATTCACTCATTATATCAAGTAGCTTTTTGGTGGAGACTATAGGGTTTTCTATGTACACTATCATGTTGTCTGCAAATAATGACAGTTTTACTTTCTTCTTTCCAATTTGTATGCCTTTTCTTTTTCTTGTCTAATCACTGTGGCTAGAACTTCCAGTACTATGAATAATAAGAGTGGTAGAAGCAGACACCCTTGTCTCGTTCATGATCTTAGTGGGAAAGCTTTTAGTTTTTGCCCATTGAGTATGATAATGGCTGTAGGTTTCTTGTATATGGCCTTTATTATGTTGACATGTGCTCTCTTTAGTCCCACTTTGCTGAGTGTTTTTATCATAAATGGGTGCTAGATTTTATCAAATGCTTTTTCAGCATCTATTGATATGATCATGTGATTTTTACCTTTCATTTTGTGTATGTGGTATATTACGCTTACTGATTTGCATATATTGTACCATCTTTGTATCCCTGGGATGAATCCCACTTGATCACGGTGTTTGATCTTTTTAATATATTGCTGGATTTTGCCCAGGTTGTCCAATTTCTCGGCATATAGTTGTTCATAGTAATTTTTACAATCCTTTGTATTTCTGTGGTGTTGGTTGTAACTTCTTTCATTTCTGATTTTATTTATTTGGGTCCCTTCTCTTTTTTCTTGATGAGTCTGGCTAAATGTTTGTAAATTTTGCTTATCTTTTCAAAGAACCAGCTCCTGGATTCATTGATCTTTTGAATTGTTTTTTTTTTTTTTAGTCTCTATGTCATTTAATGATGCTGCTCTGATCTTGATTATTTCCTTCTTTCTACTCACTCTGGGATTTGTTTGTTGTTGTTTCTCTAGTTCTTGTAGATGCAGGGTTAGGTTGTTTATTTGAGATTTTTCTGTCTTCTTTAGGTAGGCCTGCATTGCTATGACCTTCCCTCTCAGGACTACCTTCTCTGTGTCCCATAGGTTTTGGGTTGTTGTGTGTTCATTTTCATTTGTTTCCAGGTACTTTTTGATTTCTTCCTTGATCTCACTGTTAACTAATTCATTATTTAATAACGTGTTATTCAGTCTCCATATATTTGAATGTGTTTTAGTTTTATTATAAGAAAGGAAATATGAATATGACATGACTAACCAAAAAAATGATTTTGAGAGGATAAAAGGTGGAGAAATAATAAGAGTAGAGAATAGAAACAAGGCAAAGAAAGAAAGGAAATATAGAATTTACATCATAAATAAGAAGAGGGTGGGGAAAATTGCAAAATGGAGTAAGACAATGGAAGAATATATTATGAAGTTTAAAATAATTTTTAAATAGTGAAAAAAATAGGAAACAAATTGGGGAAAATGACCTACCTCAGCAAATCAATGACAAATGAGCAAAGATTAATATAGGTAGAATGAAAATAAGAAGGAAAAAAAGAAGGAAAAAAAAGCTTATGAGATGTCTAAAGGAAAGAAAAGTGATTTTGAGAAGAAATAATAAGAGTAAGAAATGAAAACCAGGCTAACAGAGGAAAAAAGTAAAATTTAAAATGAAAAAGAGAAAGGGCAGGAGGAAGGCAAAATGGAGTTGGAGGAGGAACAGAAAAATTTGAGATTTGAAATACAAAAATAATGAAGATCTAGGAATAAAATTGAAGAAATACAAAAATAACCACCCTATCAACAACCCACATGCAAAGATTAATAAGGTAGAGAGAGAATAAGGGTATTTTAAGAATGGGAAAAAGAACGTGAGATGACTAATGACAAGAAAAATGGTTTTGAAAGGCTGGAAGGGGATAAATAATAAGAGTGTGGAATAGAAATAAGTCATAGCAAGAGAAAAATAAAATTTAAACATAGGAAGAAGGCAAAATGGAATAAGAGAAGGAAGGAACAGAATACAAGATTTGAAATAAAATTTTAAAAAACTAGTGAAATAAGAGGAACAAACTTGAAGGAAAAATAATGAATGTTAAAAAGCTATGCAGGAAAGAAATTAAGGCATATAATGAAGAAGACCATGGTGGAATTTGTCTCAGCGGCCCTGTGTTTGCCACTGTCTTCTCTTTCTGGATCCTCCCCTGGTAATGTCAGATGGTGTCCTTGTCTAGCCTTGTTGGAGACTACAAGTGATCCACAGTCCGTGGCTGCCTCCTTCAGGCTTGACTGGTCCCCACTGTTCTGTCCTGATGGCTTTCCATCAGCCCTGGGCCCAGGAGAGGTTCATTTAATGGCCTGAGAGGACTGCCAGTACCACCTCCACCTGCCTCCAGAGGGGGCCTGATGCAGACACCTGCTAGCAGTGTCTGTGTCATGATGGATGAAATAAAAGATACACATGGACTACTGAGTCCAGTGGAGGAAAAAGGACAACATCATGGCTTTTCTCTCAAGGGGAGCAAAAGCCACGGCCTCCACCATGACAGGCCTTTATTCTGTATTCCTCACATTACAAGATGGTCCTCACTCACTATGCACTGGTTACAGCAAAGGAGCCAATGCCCTTCATCACATCACAGAAGAAGGATATTAGCAAATGAAAAGGCAAAAATGGTTGAGCTGGTTACACTGGTCCCTGCAAGGTTTAGCAATTGCAGGGTGAGGGAGTTTTAGCAAAAAGCAAGCCTCAGAGCAGCCTAGGTATATTGCAAATCTGATTACCCACAAGAGAACCTATCTATGGGCGTGGGTCCTATGCAACTCCGAGTGGGAGCTGGGCCCAAGCCATGCATAAGGATCTGTCACAGGGGCCTCTAGTGCAATCAGGAGGGTGGGAACCCTGGTTCCCCCCATGACACCCCCCCTCCCCCCAGGCAGGGTGCTGTTCCGTTTTCAGGGAAGGTGGTAGGAGTGTTTCCCCGCCCGCTTACCACATGTCTTGGTCTGTCCCAGATCCTTTCTAATAATGTATGGATTCTGGTGCATTAGCTGTCCTTTTCCTGTGAGGGGCCAATCTGTGTAAAAGGGACAGCTCAGACAGCAACTCTGTCTAGTGCTTAGGCTGAGTGGAGCCCTGAACACCCCCATCTCTAATCTCTCTGCTCTGCTGATTTCAGATCAGCCTGAGGAACAGTGTAGCTCATCATGTCTAGAAGAAAGAGCCCTTTCAGAGCTTTTCCTTGTTTCCCCTGCAGATATGCACCCAGCAGGGGGCTCTTGAGCCTGGCCTCACAGATCAGCAGAGCCTGTAATCCTGAAGGTGGGGTGGGCACATCTGCCTGTTAGGTAACCTGCTTGGCTGCAAGGATCTCAGACATTCAGCTCCTGGCTGTCCAGTCCCCAGCCTGCCCATGCTCTCACAGCAGACTCAGTTCGAAACTCTCCACCCTGCACAGTGCCCTGCTCACCAGCCATGCTGGGTCAAGTCCTACAGTTCCTTCAGCATGGCACTGTCACTCTGGTTTCTTTGTTGGCAGAGCAGCTGTGTGTGCATGTGCACACACAAGGACAAGGTCCCCGTCAAGTCTTGAGTCTCACCTCAGCTCCTCTTTTAAAAGAGTTTCTATGTGCCCCCCTACACACACACTGTGGGGCCTGTTTTCCATGTGATCCCTTCCACCCCCAAAAGCCCAAAGTCTCTCTCGGTCAGGGCTGACCACAACCTGTCAGAGCGTCTGACAGTTTTAGATAAAGTTTCTCTCTGGATCCTTCCCTGATGGCACTGGGAAGAGTCCAGCAGCAATACCATAGCATAGGGTAGTAGCAGGGTGTTCTCACTGCTCCCTTCAGTGAGTCTCAGCCTAGGCCAGGCCTGCTCTTGCCATACTGTCTTTGCACCCAGTACCACCCCAGCTGTCTCTCTGCCTCCCGAGCTCACGGCTCCTGAGGCGATCCACAGCCTTCTCAGTCAGACTCTACCATTCGCAGATGCCGTGAAACCCCAGGGTCAGAGAGGCGACAGCCCTCACCCTAGTAAGTACTGCAGTCCCCTGTTCCTGGCTCCTGACAGCAGTGGAGTATGCAGGCCTGCCAGGGTGGAGGGCACAGATACACATCTGGGCACCAAGGTGCAGTCACTCAGGAGGCTTCTTACCAAGAAGGATATTTTAAATTCCTCAAAATGGCTCACACTCCAAATCTGCGCAACCAGAAGTACTGGGCTAGGCAGCAGCAGTGGCAGCTAATCGAACCGGAGAGCCCAGGTCACCCACTCCCGAGTGCCCTGCAGACAGGCAGCCAGGCTCTTGCCCACTCACACACATGTCCCACACACTCATCCATGTACACACTCACACAAGCTCTCATTTTCAGCTGGATTTTCAAGTTGATTGCTCTATAGTTTAGCTGCGTGACCAGTCCAGGTTTGGGAGCAAGTGGGTGGAGCTTCCAGCTACTATGCATCCATCTTGAATCCAAATTCACCAATTTCGATAATTTTTTTAATGCACACTGATATGACAGCTACCACAATAAAAATCTAACAAAACTTTTTCAAAAGAAATTAAAGCACTACTAGAACCATCATATGAAAAAAATTAAATGAACTTTTTGGCCAACCCAATATTTTTCCTGTTGTATGTAGAGAACTCTAACCAAACAAAAACCAAAACACTTAAAAAAAAAAACATTTAATTAACTTTTAATTTTGTTTTTCTTTTTTTTAAAGATTTTATTTATTTATTTTTAGACAGAGGGGAAGGGAGGGAGGAAGAGAGAGAGAGAAACATCCATGTGTGGTTGCCTCTCACATGCTCTCTACTGGGGACCTGGCCTGCAACCCAGGCATGTGCCCTGACTGGGAATTCAACTGGTGACCCTTTGGTTCACAGACTGGTGCTCAATCCACTGAGCAATGTCAGCCAGGGATATTTTATTTGTTTTTCTACACACCTAAATATGATCTTAAATAAATGTGATCTTGAAATCATGGTTAGGGCATTATACCTGGTGAGTTGAGGAAGTATTTTAAACTTTAAGAGGGAAAGATTGTTAGATCTATTCTCTAACCATTGCCACGTTATTGGTACAGAGCTGCATTGTCCAATATGGTAGCCACTAGCAATATGTAGCTATTCACATTTAAATGCATTGAAATCAAATAAAATTTAAACTTTGGTTCTTCATTTGCACAAGCCACATTTCAAAACTCAGAAACCACTAGTGGCTACTACTGTATTGGATGGCAAAGTTACCAAAATTTCCATCACCAGAGAAAGTTCAATTGGGCAATGCTGGAAAAAAAAACAATGTCATAAGGAAGAATTTCACAGATAAAATGAAATAAGCCAAAATGAACAGCAAGATCTGTTACTATTTTAATTCTATTTCATACTTTCCTGACAACCTCTACATTCATGTTTTTCTCTTTAAAATTTTTTGTATGTATATATATTTCTAAATAATTATAGCTAAATTTATTGAATACTTAATAAATTCCAGGAATTATGCTAAGTGCTTTACATGAATTAACTCATTTAATACTTAGGGCAATGCTCATTATGGAAAATGTGGAAAATATCTGAGAGAGAGACAGAGAGAAAGGGAGAGAGAACAGAGAGAGAGAGAGAGAGAGAGAGAGAGAGAGAGAGAGAGAGAGAGAGAGAGAGAAAACCAACCTTAATCCCGAAACCGAAGACAATCACTGTTGACATTTCTAGTGGATGCTGTGGTGTGCTGCCCAGAGCCCAAGCAACAGCTGCCAGGAATGTTGGCTGCTGAGGGCTCACGGTTGAATTTCTCTCCAAAATTGCCTTTTGTGAAAGAAACTACATCAGCCTAGGCCTTATCCCCTCCCTGGGGGCAGCTCAAATCCAATGACTGGCCAATTGTGAAGTTACAAAGGCACAGTCTCAACTGGGACACTCTGGGACATCCAGTTTTAGAAGTTCCATTGGACTGCTTAAAGTCTCTGTGACAACTGCCCTGCAGTTTACCGTCTCCCTCTGCCCTATCCTACCCTGTACAGGTGCTATTCGTGAGAGCACTCTCCAGTAAACCAGCTGCATGCAAATCTCTGCCTCAGACTCTGTTTTCTGGAGAAGCCAACCAAAGTCAACATTTTCAGAGTACAAGTTTCAGGTTTTTTTCTTTTTTGCATATATCTGTTTAAATTTTTAAAATTTATCTAAACTTATTCCACCCCAACAAATTTGATGTCTTCCTTTTTTTTTGGCATTTTCTTATCTATTGTTTCTACTTTGATTTTTTAGTTGACAACATTTTATGAATAATTTTGCATGCAGCTAAGTATTTTTCTATGCTGCAAACTGGGATTCATATGGCACATCATACTCAGTCAATCTTATATTCCTAGATATTTTTCTGTTTCCTGGATTTCATTGTGGCACACCTTAAAATGTGGTAAACTAACACCAGTTCCCAACTTCTATCTCACTTGCTTGCCTCAAGGATGGGAAAAACCAAATACCTCTGTTTATTTCATATTCCTAGCCTTAACTACAATTCGAGGGGGTGTAAATTCCAGCCATGGGGAAGTAAAGTGAAGATTTCTGAGTTTGAGGGGAAAGTTCCAAGAAATTTTGCCTTCCAAATTAAATGGGACAGTTTTGGTATCATCTCTTACCTATGCTTTCTTTGTAAGGAATGAGATATCTAGAGCTTTATTAGCCATCTTTCATCCATCAGGGAAAAGTTAAGAAAATTAAAGGCTTTTGGCGTTGAGATTGTTGAACATTTAAAAAATGCCAGCAACTACCAATCTCTGGATTTCTTGTTATGATGAAAAAATAGCTATTGTTTTAACCTACTTGTGTTTGAGTTTTCTATTTTTTTTTACAGCTAAAGTCATTTATAAATGCTACTGTCCCTGACTTCCATGGTTAGAAGTAATACAGTAATGAACATCATTGTACATAAATACTTGAACAGCAACAACTTAACATGAAAGTTAGGGAGGAAGAGAATTAGGATCCTGCATTCCCAACATTTATTCTTCTTGACCAAATGCAACTCTGTTCTTACCTTACCCTCCCCATTATCTTTTGCTTATGGAGACCACAAAAATAGTGTGCATAAGACTTCCTAAATTCTTCTAAAAGACCAAGTAGTTAGAGGAGGAACTAGATCTTTTATAAATCAGAATCTTGTCTCTTCAAATAGGATGTTTTGGCAAATGCACCCTGCCATGGTATTCATTATCCACTGACACAGAAAGGACAGGGTTTAATTGAAAAATAAATATTGAAGGTGTGGTTGATTTCAGCCTTCTGGTGGCAGGCACTTGACAATGCAAAGCCTGAATCTGGTGAGTCTACCTCTGTGACTCCCACTTACTCACCCAGTCTTGAGGCTTGTCCTGGTTCAAAGTAAAGGAATGCAAATGCTTTTCAATATCATAGGGAATCAGAGGATATAAGACCTGAAGTGTCCAAAATGGAGATGCTCCAGCTCATTTCCACTAGTGTCTTTAGGGTAGAAGATGGCTCTAGATCTGCCCATGCTCACCTGCAAGCTGCTTTAGACTAGACTTCTATTCGTGAGCACAAACTAAAACTGGACTGGTGTCAGCAACAAAGAGAAAAAGCAACCTACATAAATCATCTGTGTGATAAAGGGTTAATATCCAGAATATGTAAAGAGCACCTAATTCAACAACACCAAAAAAACCATATAACCTGATTTTAAAATGGGCAAAGAAAATAGTATGCAAGTGGCTGACAACCATATATGAAAACATGCTCAAAATCACTAATCATAGGGAAATGCAAACCAAAACCACAATGAGATTTTATTTCACAGTCATTAGAATAACTATAATTTTTAAAAAAGAAAGTAACAAGTGTTGGCAAGGATGTATAGAAATTGGAACTCCTGACCACTGTTGCAAGGAATGTAAAATGCAGCCATTTTACATTACTATGTGGTGGTTCTTAAAAAAATTAAAAATAGAATTACCACATGACCCAGCAATCCCACATCTGGGTATATATCCAAAAGAATTGAAAGTAGGATCTTAAAGAGATACTCACACATCCATGTTCATAATAGCATTATCTATGATAGCCCAGAGGTGGAAGCAACCCAAATGTCCATAAAAGCTGAGTAGATAAAGGAAATGGTGTATATATGTAGGAGACCAGTCTGCATGGTGTGGGCCCAGCTCCCACTCAGAGATGCACAGGACCCATGCCCATGGATAGGTTCTCCCGTGGGGAATCAGGCTTGCACTGTGTCTGGACTGCTGTGAGATTTGCTTTTGCTAAAACTCCCTCACCCTGAATTGAGACAGCAAGTGCTTATTGTAACTTCTTAAAATCCATGCTAAACCTTGCAAGGACTGGTGTAACCGGTTCAACCACTTTTCCCTTTTCATTTCGAAATATCCTTCTTCAGTGATGTGATTAGCAGCATCATCTCCTTTGTTGTGTGTAAAAGGTAACCACCTAAAGTGAACCTGTGCATAGTAAATGAGGACCATAATGTACTGTGCTGAGAAACCCAATAAAGTGTTGTCATGGCAAGGGCCAAAGCTTTTGCTCTCCTTGAGAGAAAAGCCATGCTATGCTGTCCCTTTTCCTCCACTGGACTCGGTAGTCCGTGTGAATGTCTTATTTCATCCATAATGCTGTGGACACTGCGGGCCAGTGTCTGCCTCATGTATACTTACAATAGAATATTATTTGGCCTTACAAAGGAAAGAAGGAAGGAAGGAAATACTGTCACATACAACAACATGGATTTTGAGGACATTATGCTCAGTGAAAGAAGCCAATTACAAAAAGACAAATACTGTATGAATCCACTTATATGAGGTATCTAAAGTAGTCAGATTTATAGACAGAAAGTAGAATAGTGGTTGCCAGGGTCCTGGTGGGGAGGAGAGGGAAATGAGGAGTTGTTCTTTAAGGAGTACATACTTTCAGTTTTGCAAAATGAAAATATTCTGGAAATGGTTGCACCACAATGTAAATATACTTAACACTGAGTAGGAGGGAAAGGAAATCCAGAATATAAGTGGCCCACAAAGCTCAAGTATTTACTATTTTGGCCCATTACAGAAAAAGTTTGCTGATCCCTGCAAAGTACATTATTTATGGCACATTTTTCATTTTCTGTAATCTGTTGGTGTATTAGGTGCAAGATATAGGAAACACACAATTTTAGGGAAAAAAGGTATTTAATACAAGGAATCAGGATCTTATAAATTCACTAGAAAGGCTAAAGGGAAGGTCACTTAGCAGGGCCTCTAGGAATGATTCCTAGGACAAGACAGCTGGACTGGTCTACTGGGCAGCTGCTAACTTTGCAATAATCAGAAATGTGGGAAGTAAGTGGACTCCACTGTACTGTTGAGTTCAAAGACATATTTATCACTGTAGCTATGACCCAGGAATCAGTAAGCCACTGCTGCACCTGTGACTACCTTGATGTGTCCACTCTGAGTTTGCCAGCAGAAACAAAGCAGTTGACTCTAGCATGGGATCCGCCTTCCAAGTGCTTCTAATTGGCACAAGCAGAATCCCACTGCAGGGAGATGGAGAACTGTGGTTTTTCTTTCTTTAGCCCCTGCAGTATAAGAAAGCACACTACACGTATGGAATGGGTACTGAGAGCCAGTTCAGAGTACCAAACCATACTTGGTTTGTGGCTTTAGGCTCTTGCCAACTCTTCTCATCATTGGCCATCTCCTTATTCTTTTATTTGAGAAACCTCTGGCACTCCCCTACCTCCATCCAACCTTACTGGGTGAGTTGCCCTTTTGTGAGCTTCCATAGCTCTTAGCTCTGGCTCTTCAATATGTATATCCCTCCATATCGTAATAGCCTGGATTCTTCCTCCACTAGACTGCAAGCTCCTTGAAAGCAGAAACTCAGTCTTATTTATCTTTGTGTAAAGTAGTTGGTGTATATTTGTTGAAAATAATAAATAGTTCCTATATTATAACTTTCTAAATAGACTTTCTTCTCCTATTTTCCTTGTTCCATACTCTTGTATGCTGTATCTGTATACAGTAAAAGCTCAGTAAAACTTTCTGGCTTTCTTTCTGATATGACAGAGAAAAGTTCCACCAATACTCTATGTGTGTGTCATTATTTGATGCTCTGTATACCTATATAGGTTAATTAATACTATGGAAAAACTAATGTGTGAACAGTTTCCATATATATACACATACACACTCAAATGAGTGTATATAAAATCCTCACAACTATCCTATTAGGTAGAAACTATTTTTATTCTTATGTTATAGATGGAGAAACTGGAGCTTAGAGAAGGGAAGTAACTTATTTACTGTTAAATGTAAGTGGCAGAGCTGGGACTCACATTAAGGTCTGGCTAATACCATAATTTACATTCTTAACTATGATGATGATGATGATGATGATAGTGATGATGGTGACAGCTGATGGTTCCAGACATTGTGCCAGGCATTTTACATGTGTTTCTCCAGCCACATACTTCCTTGTATAGAATGGATGCTTAATAGTTATTACATATGGTAAGGCAGACAAAGCTCTTGAGACCTGTGGTCTCTTCCTGGCTCTGCTACTAATTCACTGTGTAACCTCAGGTACACAGTGAATTAGTGTACCTGAGGTTACCTTTGGAGCTCCAATGTTCTCTGCAAATCAGTGAATGATCTTAAAAATAATTCTAGTTCTAAAATTTTAGGCCTCCATGAATTAATTCTATTTTGTTTTTTATTTTATAATTATTACTTCCATATACCAAACATCTCCCCCTTCAAATTCTACATTCCTGTAGGATCTTGATTTTGTTTTATATTGTTTTTTTTCCCCACATTTTCCATGGTACCTAGTCTGGTGCTCTCCACACTATATAACAGGCTCATGAGAGGTGTGTTTATAGATATACAGATTGAGGTGTGTCTAAGGGGAAACATCCATCTTCGTAAGAAGCTGTGCTTATTGTCATGTTACCATCCTTCGGAGGTGACATTGGACTGGAATTTAGAGCTACCTCAGAGAAATCAGCACTCAACACCTTTGGAAACTTTTCTGCAGTCAGAGATAAGATCCTTATCCCTATAGCAGAGCTGTGGTCACTGTACAAGCACCTACTCCTGTGACTGAACGAAGAAAGGTGTCTTTTATGAAAACTGCTGCGTGCATGTGAAAGGGTCTTGGCCTATGGATAATGTCGGATCCAGTAGGGAGTTTTCTACAGGGAACCCATTCTTATTCTGTTCCGTATCTCTCATAAGGTGATCTGAAAGTCACAAATCATTTCATAGCTTTTCTGAATCTTTGAGGAATCACTTTTTAGAGAATCAAGTTTAAAAAAAGGAACTAAAATTCTCCCCAAACATGTGAATGATTTAATGCACAATGCAAGATATTTCTGAATATTTAAATAGGAAAGCTAAGTCAAAAAGCATGTGAACAGGGAAAGAAAATAACTTTTAGAAATAGCTATTTTTAGCTGCTAGTTTATGTTCTGGGGAATGGCAAAATTTACCTCTAGAGTAAATGAAAATTTGTTTGAGGAGGGAAAAAAAGGATAGGCCTTGGAGATTGTTAGCTAGTCCATATGGGGTAGAGTTTGACAACAAGAATTTCATTGCTTAGAATAATAAAATTATAGGGATTTGAACCTAAAGAACCCAGAAAAGAGATGGAGAAGAGGAAATCTGAGCTAAATAGCAGCAGGCAAGGCCTGAGGAAAAAATACTGTGAAATTTCCTATGTTGAAAATGGCCAAAGAACTTTGGGTACCTATATTTCCTGTCCTGTGCTTTATTATTATTCCCAGACTTTCAATAACAGTCCATTAAAAACAGCCACTCATATATAGTGATGCTTGGGGAGTAAATGGAAGAGGGCAAAGAGAACCACAAGAGAGATGAAAACAGAAATTTAGATGAAGAGATGGTGAAGAATTCCTTCTCGACCTTGGGGTAACCTTGGGGAATCATACTTGTGTATTAAAAGATGGACAAACTTAGAAGCCTGGGACACTTGAGGTCATTCCAGACTATACCTAAAGGGTTAAAGCCAATCCCCAAGCACTGAGAAAACCCAACTGTGCCTGGTTAGCATGGATGGGTCCACATGCTCCTGGTTCAGTTTTCTTTAAGGACTTGAATACAGAGTATCCATATAGAAAATTGGGGACCAATATTAAGAATTACTCATCTGACGGGAAAAACTGCATATTTAAAAACAGCAACAACAAAACAGAACTCTGTAACCTGTTCGTATGTGGATCTATGCATTTCTTAGTAACTGTCACCATGGTAGCAAGGCAGTTTGACAAGGGTGCCTTCTTAGCACAGCACACACAAAGGAGAGCGCTCGCAACTAATCACATACTGTCTTATACCTTTCTTTATTTAATTGTGTTGATCCTGCACTGCTTAGCCTTGTACACTTCTCTCCCTATTAGCAGCAAGTACAGTATTAGGAATATATCAGGCACTCAAATATGTATACTGATGGACTGAATTAAATAAATGATGTTCCTGCTATGTCTTCCTTTCCAAGCTATGGAGAGAGTCAGCTGGCAGAAATTTGGTTTTAAAAAATGGCTCCTACATTTATTTGCCTAGGGGATCAGAACCAGGCCATGTTCCTGATTGGGCTGGCCCAGGAGGGATTTCAGGGTGAGGTGATTAGGTACTCTGAAACACTATATTATTAGAAAACTAATATGTGAGTGGTCGTAGAAAAATAAGTAAATTCATTTTCATCAGTGAGGCCATTCCAAGGTCCGGGAGCTTTGTTGAGGGACTTGGCAGTGCTGTTTTCTGGGCGCAAGACAAGGTTGGCAACAGTGTTCGATGTCAGGCCTGAGGTGAAATTCCGAGGACAGGGAGTTCACAGATTCAGGCTTCTAAGTGAGAAAGCTCTTTAAGCCCCCACCTTACACAAAATTAACACTCAGCCCGGAAAGCCTCCTTATTATAACTCCTTGTGTTAATGATAATGTACAGCCTTTTTCCTAATACATTCTTAGATTTCATTTTAATTGCCCTCTGTATAATTGCTCTGCATTCAATGACTTCCATTTTTATTTGTAATGTTTTGTAATTCCACATTTTTTTAAAGGTCTTTAAACGTAGGCACACCCTCTTTGTTTTTTTTAATGGCTGTGGCATCCATAGTTGCTATTTAATATCTGGGTGCCTATAGTTCCAGCAGATCCACAAAGTGTGCCACCTCCAGCTGAGAGATTGATATTCTAATCATGTTCAAGGCTGAAAACAGCTGCAAGAATTTGTCCTTGGAATCCTTCAGCAGTAGCTTCCCGTTGATAAAGCCGAAATTTGTCCATTGCAGTGGGTCGACCACTACAACGTGATTATCACAATACCACCCTCCCTGGGACAAACTGAGCAGGACTGGCTTCTTGTGGAAGGAGCTGCAGAAGTCACTTTTCCCGGAGAGGAACAGGTTAAACCCTTCCAAACCTGCTGAGGAATTTGACCTAGTTCCTTGATACTAGAGTGTAACTTGAAAGTATAATTGGTCGCAAATGTGTTTCTTTCTTCCTCAAAATTACTTTCAAACTCCTGTGAGGCAGAGAGAAGGCCACCCTCTTCACATGGACTCAGATACCAGTGGTTGATAAACTTGACAAATTTAATGTGAAATTTGGGGAGCAGACAATTAATGTGACTTCATTTTATGAAAAGAATGTTTAGGTCTCTGAAAGTCTGTGACTACACGGATGATGTGGTTATAACACTCAGGTCTCCTTTCTGTACTTTGGCTCCTGTGTTAGCACAGTGCCAGGCACAGGTGCTCGGTGAATGCTGAATGAGGGAATGAATGCAAAGCTCTTCACCATATGATTCCTACCCACTTTACCAGTTTTATTTCCTGTGCTCCTCTTCCAAAAAAAAAGAAACTAAAGTTTAGTTTACACTCTGGCAAAATAGCTACTCAGTTTCCTAAACACCTCTCCTGCTTTCCCACTTCTCTGCCTTTGCGGTCACCATGCCGAGGGTCTGGAATGCTCTTCTCTGGTGTCCCAGATGATGAAAATGTTACTGTTGTCTTATTTCAAATGCTACTTCCTTCATGAAGATTTTACTGATTACTCATGAAGATATAAGCTTTTCTCCCTCTTAAAAATTTGAACCTCTTATTTATTTATTATCAACCAACTTAAAATTATTTTGTGGTTAACTTTTATTCCTCTCAAGATATATATCTATCTTGAAGACAGGCACTGGGCTTATTAATTTTTACAGTGACTAGCATACAGTTGACACATTAATTACAGTAATCAGTTTGCTAATGGTATAGTATGAACCCCAGCAAATTTTTATCATTCTTCTTAATAAAATCTAAATGTTATTCTCATTTATGGACGTTACTCAAACTCCAAAAATAGATTAAAATTGTACCTTTGTCAACATTTGCTTTCTAGTTAATTCTGCAGAACATTGCAGGTCTCAGTAAAACTCTCCCTTTGTGTTTTAAATGATCATGGACTTGTTTCATCCTTTTAGTGACATCATTAGCATGATTACAGTTCTTATCTTGAGCTCCTCAGAGATCTTTTGAGTATTTTTTCCCTAAGTATGTTCGTATCCTTAGATTCTTAATTCATATAATCATTCATTGCTGTCATCTTGCCTGGACTCCTAACAGGTGGCATTTCCATCCATTCTTCCATATTTACATGTGAGGCAGAGGTCTTCATGGAGACTCTTGAGGCCGTGCTTTCTGCGTATTAAACATTTCTTTCCACAAATGACCTCTTCTTTTTTAAAAAAAGATCTTTATTTATTTATTTTTAGAGAGAGGGGAAGGGAGGGAGAAAGAGAGAGAAACATCAATGTATGGTTACCTCTCACATAGCCCCAACTGGGGACCTGGCCCACAACCCAGGCCTGTGCCCTGACTGGGAATCGAACCGGTGACCCTTTGGTTTGCAGCCCGCACTCAATCCACTGAGCCACACCAGCCAGGGCTGACTTCTTCTTGACACCTAATGATAAAAGTAAATATTGCTTTCCATTTTTTTTAAATTACCACCTGCAAGGCATAAAGAGAGAAGAGCTAGAGCACAAATTACCCCGGAATTGAGCCTGGAAATGAATTGAGAAGCTGCCCTCTTGAAAGCAGAAACACTGCTACGTGCTTTAATTCCTAAAACTCCTAGCCCTCCTGAGGAAGGTTTGTAATACTTACTTCATTTGGCAGATTCTGAGGATTTAAGACAAAAGATACAGAGATGGATAAAATTGTCCTTTACAAAATTTGGGATAAACTTTATTCTGACCAGTGTATGGGTAGCAGTCCTGGATTGGAACTTTCCAAGTCTCTTAAAAGTATTTTTTCTGAAATAAATGCTTCTCCATTCAGCCCTCCCCAGTTTTTATTTTAAATAAAATTATCTTTTCACCACACTCCTCTCGGAATACAGCTGTGATGCTGCCTGCTTACTCTCTGTCCCACCCCTTTCCTCCTTTTCTAATTATACCTTCGTCCTTTTTTTCCTTCTTTTTATTCTAATTTACATTATAATACTTAGCATAAA
The DNA here is from genome assembly GCA_004027475.1 of Anoura caudifer. Taxonomy (NCBI): domain Eukaryota; kingdom Metazoa; phylum Chordata; class Mammalia; order Chiroptera; family Phyllostomidae; genus Anoura; species Anoura caudifer. The sequence goes on from PVKU01004404.1 coordinate 97,125, forward strand.
ATACTTTTCTGCTTTTTAAAGATTTTGTTTATTTATTTTCAGAGAGAGGGGAAGGGAGGGAGAAAGAGAGGGAGAGAAACATCAGTGTGTGACAGAAACATCAATCAATTACCTCTCACACACCTGCAACCAGGGGCCTAGCCTGTAGCCCAGGCTTGTGCCATGGCCAGGGATCGAACCAGTGACCTTCTGGTTTGCAGGAGGATGCTCACTCAACCCACTGAGCCACACCAGTCAGGGCAATACTTTTCCATTTTTGAAGTAATTTCATAGTCTTCATGATGTACTTGATCTTTTTCAAAACATTGATTTCTTATTGATACATGAAAATTTTCTTAAGTCTAAATTTCAGTGTCTATGAGTGCACTTTTATTGGAATACAGCCACACCTATTCATCACTTATTGTCTATGGCTACCTTTCTCTCCATAACGGAGTTGAATAGTTGCAACAGAGACCATATGGCCTGCAGAGCCTGCGATATTTATACTATCAGGCCATTTACAGGAAAAGTTTACCAACCCCTAGTCTACAACATAGTTGGTCTACAATATAGTTGGATTAGACTACAAAGGATCTGGGATAGGAACGAGGAAATATCACTGCCCGGTGGAAATGGATTCTTAAAAAATAAATACAGAAAACTAGCAGGCAGAACAAGGGAGCAAATCAGGATGTTAGGGGGTTTAGGTAAACCACCATATTTTTACCTGAATCAGTATTGCAGGATCCTTTCAAATCTGTGCTTCCCCATCTTGCAAATGTTTCCCAGAGTTCTACTCCTGGTCTACTGCTCTGATCATGCAGTGTTCATCAGAAACCCCCAGGGTTTCCTGTACCTGCAGACCTCCTAGTCAGGACCGCTTAGCCAGGGTCCTGCGTGATGTGACTGAATCTTAGTTTTCTAGGATTCACCTTCGATAGAACCAGACACCCAGACTGGATGTCAGCATTCTGTGCTTCCACTCACACTTTGTATACTACTTGGAAAGAATTTCTCTGTGCCAAGTCCTAGACATACTTCATTATTGTTATTGTGAACTATTTCTAGTATACAGAGTACTAAAGAGAATAATACAGGGATATCTGTGTGCTCACCACCAAACTTTGACAAATTTTAACACTTTGCTTTGTTCTTTAGTTTTAACAAAGTATTGCAGACTTAGATATTTTTTAAGTTTCTAAGTAGGCCTCCTTGATACACCCAGGAAGAATTACACTTTTCTACCCTGACCAGTGTGGCTCAGCTGGCTGGTTGTCATCCTGTGGTCAGGGAACATGTCTGGGTTGCAGGTTCAGTCCCCGGTGGACCATGTGCCAGAGACAACCAGTTGATGTTTCTCTCTCACACTGATGTTTCTCTCCTTCTCTTTCTCCTTCCTTTCCCCTCTCTCTAAAAAAAAATAATAATAAAGTATTTTTAAAAAGAATAACACTTTTCTTCCTGTGATTTCCTGTAACATTTTCTTTGTAGCTCTAATATCTGACCTATTCTGCCCTTGTAAAATATTTTCTTTGATTATTCCTTACTATTATTGTTCTCAGAGTGGACTCTTTTAGATAGTCCAAGGAAAAGACATTTAAAATTTTTTAAGTGTGTTTCTTTTAAAATGTATGTTAGAAATGTGTGTATACAAGTATTTAAAAATATATAGCTAGAACATCAACCCCATGATTTCCCAGATACTCTTAAAGATATGGCTAACATAGGTAGAGATATTAGAAAATTATTGAGTAAATAAGAATATTAGAAAAATGTTGAGTAAATAAACATATAGATGATATGGTAAAAATTTGAAGGTTATACTCAAAATAATTTAGCTTGGAAACTTAGCTTATTAGTATGGGGATCCAACTTTCATTATTTTTGTATACCCTAAGTATCCAACTAACTCAGAAAGGGTGCTTATTGAATTGTATTGAATTGATTTCTCTCTGGCACAGTGAGATCCTTGAAAATCATATAGAACCTGCTAAACCTTCTAACAAACCACTTTTAAGACAGTTTCCCCACACCGAATACCCCTGACACATATGCCAGGGACAGATGGTGCGTTTTTTCCCTCTCCCTTCCTTGTCTATTGTGACAAGTTGTCCCTGTTGGGACTTGATAAATATGAATAATGCTAATAATAGTCAGCTTCTGAAGGAATGAGGACACAAGGTTGCCATAACCCTCTTATTAGTATCGCTTCAATGGACCAATACCAGCAAATTTCAGTTTGTGGATTTGGTTCAGGAGACACACACACACACACACTTCCTTTCCCTCAGAATATTTTATGTATTTTTAGAGAAATCATCCTCAGTCTTCTTAAAGGTACTATTTTATAGCATCTTTTCATTATTGTTGACCCTGAAGCATCTGAAGTCCTGTTGGCGACTGGATTTGGTCTTGAGACTTGGTGGTGAGGAATCATTTTGTTGTGTAGCAGCCACTGCGCAGTGTTAACCAAAGCATGTCACATAGTTACACAACTGCTCTCCTGGCCTGCAGCTTTTTGGAGTAAATGTGATGCTTTCAGAAGTTTCTTTTCTCCTACCCTAAAATGATCTTACATACTCTCAGATATCACAAGATCCTAATTGTGATGAAATCTTTCACTTCAATTTCCCTTCTTTTAGCCTGTGTTTTGAGGTGGTGTTTTGAGAGTGTGGGGAGTGTGGCAAATCCCTGAGGTCTCCAAGTTACAAAGGAAGATTAAAACATGTCAGAAGCTTTGTTTAACCCCCAAAGCTTCACTCATATTGGACTAGATAAGCTTCTAAGGGAAGCCTATGTAACTTCTGTGAAAGACTTTAACTTCATTTCCTAACTCCTACTGTTAAGGCACAGGTCTTCCCCGATCCTAAAACTCCACACCAGGCCTGACTTATAACCAGAGTATGTAACCTTATACTTGATCATCCAAATGAGGACACTTCTGAAAATGAAATGGGGTACTGGAGGGAAAAGGCATAATCCACCCAGGGAGACTGTGATGTTAAGTCATATCATATTTAGAACTTTTTGAGCCCCTTTTCCTTTAGCAGAGCCTAGCTTTTAGCTGAAAGTGGGTTCCTTAGTAAATTTAAAGTTTTGTTTTCATTTCAATGAAATGCCTGTGTTTGCATTGTTTACATTGATCCATTGTTTGTCCCCGAGTGGGAGAACTTTGATTGTCCCTGACCAAAAAGAGAACAGAAGCAGAATTCACACATAGTAAAATGTTTGAGCCAAGTGAAAGTCAAAGGTCAGCATGGCCTTTTAATGGAAGACATGTAGTAGTTCTGAAAGAGAAAAGTGAAACCTGATAACAGAGGGTATTGAACTTAGGTGCCTACGTTGTACATTCTACCATAATCATTTTGCATGATTAGGCGTGATTAGGTGGAATTTCGGCAAAACATCATGCATGACGCTAATGATATTAATTTGCACTTAATTTTATAAACTTTTAAATTATAAATTTGTGTTAATTTTATAAGAGAACAAGATCTTTCTTACACCTAAATTTGTGTTGGTTCATTGTTAAAGAAGCATGATAACAAGAGAAAATTCTGCATGAGTTTTAAAAGTTTGAGATCAATCAATGTTCCTGGTTAGAGCAGGTTTGCTTTTATTCTTTTGTCTTCCTAATACAACTATGCCCTCTGGTGGTTACAGTTGCTAACAGAAGCAAAATACTCTATCCCCTTTATAAATGTATCCTTTCAAAATTCGTTTGTATGTCAGGTTGCAGAAGAAAGAATAATTTCCCTCTAGGAAGAATGTTACACATAATGCCAGATATTACAAGATAGCCCACAAAAACCCATAGTGGCCCTGCATCCCTCGTCCCTTGACCTAAACCCTCCTTCTCCCTCCTCCACCGCCCTCCTTGCAGCCAAAACAACAAATCCAGTCAATGCCACTGCCACCAGTACTCTGCTGCCATCACCACCAGAAGTAGAAATAAGAGAGAAAGGGTTATGCTTTGGTCAAATCCAGTATCTTTATTTATAGGCACAACTTCTGTCCTGAAACCCCACATCCCTTCTGGGACCTTCAAAGGAGTGAGCCACCTAGAAGGAAACTTAAAGGTCCTCTTTGCCTCTCAGAATCTTGGGACAAATATTAAGCAAATCTTGCTTCCTTTTCTCCTGCCCCATGAACAGCCCCTCTTAGTTCTCCAGAGTCAAAGTCACCTTCCAAGTAGAAGAAGGCATTGAGAAAGAAAAAAGAGACCCCAAAAAATATGGAAAGAAAAGAAAACCCTTTGATTCAATGTTTCCCAAACCTAGAAGCCAGTAATCTCTCACATAAATTTTTAAAGACTTGTTTCCTCCAAGCCTTCTAACTTAACCCACCACTCCCTTCTAGGGGCTGGCTGGGAGACAGGAAGGGTTGAGGGAAGAAGCACCCTCAGTGTAGAGGGTATACATCATATACCACCAGCACTTCAGTGGTCTGCTATTATTTGCACTGTGTGATTCCTAGGGCCCTCCCTGACAGGGCCAGTGGCAGTGGGGACCCTGCTGTGTCTAAATAAATTTAGATATCCACCCCATTTGAAAGGGACTAGAAGAATTCTGTGGAATAGTATTGAGTCCATTTAAAGTGACAGAGGGGAAATTTGTGATTTTAGCAATCTAGAAAAATTAGCTGAAAGAATACATAGACAAGTAAAACACATAGGCTGGTTAGAGACCTGATGGTGGTGAGTTATGTAATTTGGAATTCCCCTAATATTGATTTAATGTTGCATGATTTTAGTTAAAATAAATGAAAATGTTCTTCATTGTTTTGTTTATCTATTGCTATCTACTAAACCACTCCAAAACTTACAAGCTTAAAACAACATTTATTTATTTATTTATTTATTTATTTATTTATTTATTTAGTTGAGCTCATAGAAACAGAGTAGAAAGTGGTTGCCAGAGGCTAGGGGAAGGGAAAATAGGGAAAGTTTGGTACCTTTTCACACTTTTCAATGGTAAAATCTTTCAGTTATAAGATGAATAAGGTGTGAAGATCCATTATATAATATGGTAACCATAGTTAATAACACTGTGTTGTATAATTGAAAATTGCTAAGAGAGTGGAATTTACATGTTCTCACAAAAAAAAAAAAACAGATGAATATGTGAGGTGCGGGATTGATTAACTCAGCAGAGGGAAATCTTTTCAGTGTAAATGCATTGTACACTTTAAATATCTTACAATTTTGTTTGTCCGTTTTACCTCAATAAACCTGAAAAACCCACTCCCTTATGACATCCCACAACACTGCGGACTAGCTGGGTAGCTCTTGTACAGGTCTCGCTTTGGGTCTGTCAGGAGTTTGGTGTGAGGTGGCAACTGGCTGGTGCTCCTCTCTGTGGTCTCTGTCTACAGGTTTCCTTCATCCATTCCTTCACTCAGTGTAGAATAGGCACTTTGCCCTGGCTGGTGTGGCTCAGTGGACTGAATGCCAGCCTGGGAATCAAAGGGTCACCAGTTCCATTCCTAGTCTAGGGCACATGCCTGGGTTGTGGGCCAGGTCCTCAGTAAGGGGCACATGAAAGGCAACCACACATTGATGTTTCTCTCCTTCTTTCTCCCTCTCTTCTCCTCTCTGAAAAATAAATAAATAGAATAGAATCTTTTAATTAAAAAAAAAAAAACAGGCACTTTGTGCCAGGCACTATTCCAGGTTTGGGGAAATACTATTGAGCAGGATAAATGAGGGTCAGACCTTCATGGAACTTATATTCTTAAATTCTTACATTGCAAAGTATAAGCAAGTAAACTTAATCATTATAAGGTGATGTAGGTGGGTGGGAGAATACTTCAGATCGATCAAAGCAGCTTTCTTTGAAGTCACATTTAAAGATGGGGGTGGGAAAAGCACTTGCCAGTGCAAATTTCCAGGGCCTGAAAGAAGCTGTGGTATCCACTTCAAGGAAAAACACAAAGGCCAGTGTGTTTGGGGAGTAGTGAGTGAAGACAAGAATGACTTTGTCCAATCACAGAGCTAGGTAGTCAGAGCTCAGGTCGTGCAGGGCCTTGAAGGCCACGGTAAAGACTTTGGGTTCTGTCCCGGGTAATGGGAAGCAATGGAAAAGTATTAAACCAGAAATTGTATTGATTTTCTTCTTTGAAAGATCACTCCACTCACCTTAGAGAAAAGATTGTAGGTGTCAAGGGTGAACGCAGTATCACTTAAATAGGCTACTGCAGTCAGGTAATGGAGGTTGGAATGAGTGTAATAGCAGTAATTATGGGAAATCAGTAGGTTACAAATCCATGTTGAAGGAATTTCTAATAAGCACTGCTGGTGTATTACACCTGGGGAGTGAAGAGAAGGCGATAACACAGAGTTTCTAGCTTCGGCAGTGGAGTGGATGAAGTACCATTTACTGACATGAAGACTGGTAGAGGAACAGCTTTTTACTGCTGGGGAAAGCAATCAAGACAATTTAAAATTCTATTTTGAACATATTTAAGTATATTGTGCCCACTCAATAATTTGTAATTGAACTATATGATTTGATCTAAGGTCTATTTTAATCTGTGCAGGAATAAGCCATGTTATAATGAGGTGCCATACTATCTGGGAAATTAGACTAAATGATATATATTTAAAGTTCATTAAGCAAGTTAGTGTTTCTGTTAGTATAATCGCTACTACCACTTATGGAGGGTTTTTTATTGTTTGAGCCATATGAAATTATGGATACTGACAAGTTTGAAGTTGAAAATTGCAATTCCATAAGGTTCATCCCAATAAATAGGGTCCGGCAGAAGTAAGGCCTGCTTGAGTGTGGTTGGTAGGGTAATAATATGGGCATAATAATTGATAGTTTTAATTTGAACATTTCACCTAAAATGTCATATACTGCATTACGAGTGTGATATTGTTATGTTACACAATTACATGCTTATGATTTTGTAATAAAAAAGGGGCATTATTTGTGCTAGACCCTTTATACTAGCCATAGAACTATTTGTTTACATAAAAATGAATGAATATTCACAAAGACCCTCAGGGCAGGCTTTTTATTACTTTGTAATTGATAAAACTAAAGTTCTGAAAGAGGTCAAATATAATTACCTGCCAAAAGTCTAATGATAAGTAAGTAGGCAGGCAAGGGTCAAAACAAGATGTTTCTGACACAGCATCTGTACCATTAGCCACAAGTTACAACTACTCAGATTTCTAGCCATGGAGTCATGCTGCCTTCCTCAAAATGAGAAAAGCATCAGATCCAAAAGACGCCGCTGCACAGACAGAAGAGTGCTTGGTCTGACTGGAGGGAGAACTGCTGACTGTCTCCCTCCTACAGAGAGCCAGCGCCAAATCCGAGGGGACCCTACAGGTTGGTGTTGCATTTTAGAAGTAAGTGCAATGAACAAAGGGAAGTCAGACAGTGAGTTAACACCATTAAAGTGTTCTCAAAAATTCCCATCAAATTCATTCCTTCAAGAAATTTCCAGCTTCTCTTCCAGATTTATCACATACATTAAATACAAAACAAGTGATTCTAACCTCAGAAACAGAAAAGATAATGCCAAGTTGGAGTGTATCCCTGTTAACCAGCTTCGGCCATTTTTATCAAATGCCTGATAGCACATTTATTACTCTGCTCCCAAGCATTCCTACACACAATCGAAGGTGGTACTACCAGTGAGCGAGAGTCAAATGGAAACATGTAAAATATGATTATCAGTTATAGAAATGTCAAGCTTCCCCCTCTTTACAGGGTATCTAGATTATCTGGATTTCAGTAAAATGAAGAAATTCTTCATTTCTTTCCTCTCACATTACCTGTGAATCTATTAGGAATTCTGTAAGTACAGAATGGCTGCATCGGTTTCATCAGTAATTAGCTGTTCAGGTCAAAGGCTGAAAAAAGTCTATATGACTAAAAAGCTTTCTGTCTACCCTCGGGAAGAGTACTTCCCACATATCTCTTGCACTGACAGTGTCAATTGAGCCAACAGTCCTTCATGGCGGTGAGCAGTAGGAATAGTCACTTGTCAATTAAATCGCACTCCTGCTGATAGAAAACTGGGTTTTCAACTTAATAACTAAGTGAATCTGTTCTTCAATGCTATAATGATCGAGGTTTCTCTGAGTTTCCAGATTGGTCCAAAAAAGGGCAGTGCTTATTAAGCCCTAATTTCTCATCCAGCTTTAGTATTATCTTAATAATCATAATAATGAATATCATTTCCTGATTCCTTACTACACATCAGATACCATTCTATGTGCTTAACTAACCTTTCTATTTAAATCTCTTAACAACATTATGGGATAGGTTATATTATCATCTTTGTATTGACTGAAACTTGGAAATGTTAAGTAACTTCCCAAGGTCCAAAAGTAGTGTGCAGCTGAGACTGAAACTCAACCATTTTGGCCTCAAAATACCCACGTTCTTCCCCCTTAGTACATCTATTTGTTTGGTTTGAATGGCAGGGCTGCCTGCTGTGAGTGACCTTACTCCTGGTGCAGGTGTGGTAAAGGGCAATGCTTGTGCTGAAAAGGTGGTCAGAGTCCAGAGCCGTGAGCCCAGCCCGAAAACTGCCTCCATGTGCTTATCTTCTTGGTGAGCCTTTGTTATTTATGTGATTTTCATGTTCAAAATTTTTCTACAATTAGGTTTCCTGAAAAATAATTATTTTGTGGTTGAGGTCAATATTTAGAAAATCAAATGTATCCAATCACTAATGGAGATGGATTATTTAGTGATTTTCTTGGTTTGGGCAACAATGCAAAAACACAACAGGAAGGAATTGTGACAGGATAACCCTTCAAAGTATTTATTTCTGGGTTCCCCCCACCCCGCTTCCATCCCAGACTGTACAAATGAATAGACATGCACCATAAGAAAATCAAGGTGACAAATATTCAACCAAAAGAGCTGACATAGAAAGATTCAGGTCCAGAGCTTTTGCCCCACACCACTGGGAGGGAAGGGCCAACATTGACAAAAAGGCATGTGGGCGAGAAATCCCCAGCCCCCTCTAGAGGCCCCCACAGCCAGGGGGCACTGCTTGGAAGCTGAAGAGCTGAGTTGATTCATTGTCTTTCTTTGGTTCCACCATTCACCAGTAGTCAGTCCACTGCCCACTATTTGTCCAGTTTGAAGTGTTGCTTTCCTGTTTCCCAAGAATATTTTCATATTCTTCTGATTCACCATCTCTTCGGAATAATCCCCCACATCACAGCCCGGGACACTCATAAACACTATTCTGTTCCCCTTTGTGCCCCCTGTAGGGTAGAAAACTTGCAGTCCTTGAGGGCCGGTGGCGGAGAAGGCTAGGACAGCGTGCAGGGTGATGTTGGCAACAGCTGAAAGGGAAATGTTTGATCTAAAGAAGGCAGGATTATTTGGAATCAACGTGAAATCATCCACTAAGCCAGGATGGCGGAGGAATGCACTACTCTGTTATAGGGTATTGAGAAGTGTCTTATAACAGGCAGAGAATATTAGAGCTGCGAGAGAGCTCAGAGAACTTCTATTCCCACCCTTCTATATAGCAGAGGAGGCCTGGAAAGGTTACCTGACTTGTTCAAGGTCAAACAACTGCTTAGTGGCTCAGGCAGAACCAGAAATAAGATGTCTTGAGTTTAATGGTCTCCACTGCACAGCACAGGCAAATCTGGCTTGGGAGTTCTTTCTTTGAAGCTGGATTTATCTCTGATACTCCCTCAAGTCATGCTAAATTCTTCAAAGCCCAAATTCAATAATACCTCACAGTGATACCAAAGTTAAATTTTTGTTGGATTAAATTAGTTTATTGCCATAAGATTAGTAAAGACATTTTTTTAGCGGTTGGGAGATCATAAGTGCTTATAGACAATTTTTCTTGCACAGAGACTCCACTCGACTGCTCACATTAGCACAGAGGTACCAGAAACACAGTGTCAGATGCATTTAATTTCATTGAAGAAAGTCTAAGCTTCCTCCTCCATGACAGAGGAGGGACTGACATTCCTTATGCCTGTGTTCTGCTCATTCTTCATGAATACTTCCATCACTAGAATTTTTACACGTGGAGAATGAGGGTGTCATCCTGTTGCTCAGCATTTCTCTAATGGCCGCTTTGTGGCTGATACTCCCCACAACACTTTATCTCTGGGCATTTCCGTGGCCCCTTGCCACTTCCCATTATTACACCCACAAAACCCATTGGGTTGCATTGCTCCCTTTGCTCTCCACAGACTTCTGTTCCCTTTATAGTTTTTTATGTCTTTAGAAACTATGTGTTAGAGAAACACTAGTTTTTAGCACCACTTTATGTCCATGTATTAAAGTTTCTTTTCTGTGACAGATAAAAAACTTTAAAGACTTCTCTTAGCGAGGGGTTGATGGAACATTGAAATAAAATCTTTGTTTATAGGACATGGGGTTAGCCAGGTACTAAATAAATAAAAAAATGTTTCTTATAAATATTAAGTTGACTTTGATTAACATTTTATACTCAATTTTTAACATTTTACACATTGTTTCTGTTCAACCAATTTCAGAACTTCATGAAAAATTGAGCGGTAGGCTGAGTAATAGGGTAACACAGTGGGACCCTTTTCCCCAAGGCTGGCATGTGAATACAGTGCCTGCAATCATAAAAAGAAACAAAATAGGGAGCTTTAAAAAAAAAGAGTTTTCACACTGGTCACATCAGCATGCACACACTCACTGGAGTAGGGCCGGTGGGTGTGGGAATCTCAGCCATGAGACTCAGCCTACATCCTCAGCCTTCCAACCTCCCCCACTTGTGACCCAGGAGATCTCTGATATGTGTGCCTTTCAGCTCACTGAAGCACTTCACTTCAGCCAAGAAAGTGAATTTCATGAATGATGTATCAGTCACGAAAACATTAATAAGGAAGCCAGGACTGTCCTCCCCACAGTGTGAGCTGGGGCCCCTGCCTCTTGTTTCCCATGCAACATACAGGGGGGAGTTGGAATGAAAAAGTCAAAACTGTGGTGACCACTAGGGTCAAGTCAGGAGAGAAGAGCAGGGTTCATCCCCGTGGCCTCAGTAAAAGCATAAGACAGGCCCCGGGAATGGATAGGAATGATTAACTCTTAGCCATTCCCTGGGGTGGCTTAAAACATTGATTCTCAGCCCTGGGTACATATTAGAATTACCTAGAGAGTCTTTCTCTTCCAATATCTATACCCAGATCCCACCTCAGGCAAACTGAACAGAATTTCTACATATGAGACCTGGGTGTCAGCATTTTTTTTAATAGTCGTTCTGGTGATTCTAATGCATGGCAAGCTGAAAATCACTAGTTTAAAACATGGGTCGAAAATCTAAATGCCTGCGGGTAACATATTAGGAGTAAAGTTAAGATAAAGAATAGAGAGAGGAGCCAGTGGCAAATTAAACTGTGCAGGATCGCTCAAGAGTGTAGCTGCTATTGAGCTTTGGCCAGCTACTGTCATGTAGAAGTATGATGCCATTTTTGCCAGTTCTTCTGATCTTTAAATGTGGGTAAGTCATTTTTAAAAATTGGGTTGTGTGATACATGCTACACATGGGTGAACCTTGAAAACATTATGCTAAGTGAAAGAAGCTGGACACGAAAGGCTTAATATTGCTTGAGTCCATTGATATGAAGTGTCATAGGAACTCCATAGAAACAGAAAGCAGATTCGTGGTTGTCAGGGACTGGTGGAGGGGAGAACTGCTTCATGGGTACCAGGTTTCTTTGGGGGTGGTGAAAATGTTCTGTAATTAGCTAGTGAGTTGTATTTGCACAACATTGCAAAATGTATTAAAAGCCACTGAATTGCCACTTTAAAATATTTAAAATGGTGAATTTCATGATATATGAATTTTACCTCAAAAAAAAAAAAAAGTGAGCAAAAATTGGGTCATTTGGACCAACTCAGAGCAGGCCCAGCAAAGCCCTTTTATAGGAGCCAGAGTGGAACCTACATGGTAAAACTACGTGGAGAAAAAACAGAATCCACAAATTGGGCTAATTTTTTTTAAAGCCAATCTAATTTTTTAAGCCAGTATCTCCACATCCTTTTATGTCTCTGTGCAAACTAGTAGCAAAGCTATGCCTGCTGTACCCTTTTCATCTTAAGTCAGACACAACCTGTTTTGTTTTGTTTTTTTCTTGATAGGAGCTGATGCAGGGCTGTAGAGCTAAGTGCACTTGGCTTTGCCAGCCTATAAATAGACGTAGGAACCCCTGAGGTGCAGAACCAGCTGGCTGATGAAACCAAGGTTTGCTACTACTGCTCTTTCTTACTGCCTCCTGACTGAGAGTAAGAGGGGGAAATGAAACAAACAAACAAAAATCTGATAACTACATTCATTCATTGTTTCCCCTTTATCAATTTCTTCCTCGATGACTCAGTTGAATTCACAATCTATAATTTTTCATCCCTTTCAGTGCAGTTTGTTACTCTTAATTCTCACAGCATGTTAAAATCATTACAACTTCTGTGAGATGCTGGCTGCAATAAAGACAATGAGTGAGAAACAGTTCTTCAAAGAGAGTTTGATGTTTCACTAGTCTTTTCTGGCCTGGGAATATATTTCAAATGGCAATGGTTCTTAGAGTTCCCCCAAATTCTACCTTACTACAGATCAAAGGGAGATATTATTAAAAGCAAAAATAGAATTTCCCATTGTCACTTAATCTTCTAAATATTTGGCCATGTTGCAATTTTGCATGAAGATTAGAAATGAATGGATCTTATTGCAGGTTAGATTCGGACTTCTTACCTGAATTCTCTGTTGTTTCTCCTAATATATTCAGCTAAAGTCTTGCTGTACTGCAGGCGGCTCTTGAGGATGTAAAACTGCTGGTACAACAGAACTACTTGGCTGGGACTTAACAGCTGAAATGAAGCTGAAAGCCCCTTTACCACTTGCTTCACAATACTGGCCACAAAAGTAGCTTAGACAAGGAAAATGCAGTTACACGTAGGCTGCATGCCACCCATAAGAGCACCTATTTCAGCTGAAGCCTCGACTAGAAATTGAGGCTGAAGCCCTCACCACCCTTATGCCAGTGCCTTCGCACCATTTCTCATTGAAATGGTAGTCAGAGTGCGAGACTCTAGACCGGTTGGGTTTACCAGTTGCCCCTCTACAAGCAGGATCAGAACAAGTACTGTTTGTCAAGGAAGTTTGGCTCCAAAGGGGAAAGAGAACATTGGAAGCAGAAGTGGGGGCAGAAGAGGAGCTCGGGAAGGTCTGTGGTCTCCTCCACTTGTAGGGAAGATGGTTTCTCTTCTATTTTACTGTGAAAAATACATGGCTGTGACTTCCCAGGATGGTCCCTACAAGGCAGTGGTTCTCAAATTTCAGCATGCATAAAAATCAACTGCGCAACTCACTAAACACGCAGATTCACTCTCCTCCAGATATTTGCCATAAACAATTCTGGTGGATTTGTTCCCTGCACCACACATTGAGAAACATTAAGTGAGAACACAAAGAAAGTGAGGCTTGAAACAAGCAAGTGGTGTTGATGGCACTGTTAGCTGGGGATTTTAATCTAAAGCACTTGTGTTATCATTTCTCAGGGAGAAATTAAAGTGGAAAATGTAGCAATAATGTGAAGTTATTGGGTTCCTTCTTCTCACATACACAAAAAGCTGTCATTCACAACAGAACCAATTTTTTTTTTAAACAAGAACAGTGGATTCCATAAGTCTTGGGGGGAGGGGTACATTTTCAAACTACTATCCATAAATGTAGGATACTGCAAAAAACAGAAAGGAATGTTAGTGCCCTTTCAAGCTCTAACAGCAAGTCATACTATACATCCATTAAGTTACTATCAATTAATGCATCACCTTTTCTACTGATGTAGCCACTGACTCTTTCTAAGTAGAGCAGGTGGTTTGAAGTGGGTTTTCCAGATCCATTTACACATACTGACTAAATATTGTGTCAGGCAAACACAGATTGAGGTTAGAGAGCCTGGAGCAGTGACCTTCTGGGGACCAAATTTTTAACTTTTAGCATTTTGCTCTAACCAAGTAAGATAATCAGCCAGAACTGACCGACAAGCAAGTATATTCAATGATCCCAAGTGCTTTGCTTGCAAATTTCTCTCAGGTGGTCCATTTTGCCCATACTCTTTAGAACTGAGTTAATACAGAAGCTTTCCACAGTGTTGGGGCGGGGTGTGTTTTGCCACCCTTCATCCTGGCATGCTTTTTGGTCACAGGCTGGCCTCATACTCAGTTCAGTCCCTGTGGTGAAGCAACCCTGGGAGTTGATAAAGAAATGTTCCTATTGTTTGGAGGCCTTAGGACCCCAGATTTCATACTTCAACTGAGATGCTAGGGTCTGTACCCACCACACAGAAAAAAAGTGACTTGCATTTTGCACACATGAGCTTCTGTTGCTGTGAATTACTATAACTTTGACACTCCTCAGTGTGGGCATGAGACTGGTTAGGGACTATGTGCTGCTAAAGGAGCCAAGTTCATGGGCTCAATTCACAAATGAGGCATTTGGCTATGCTACTGACAAGTGTACCCTCCTCTGGCTGCAGCCAGGCTTTTGTCACAGGGATCAGGCATGAGAATCTAGATTCCGTAGGACAGGCTCGACATCACTCTAGGAAGACAGCTGACAGCAGGAATGCCCTAATGGTCAATGGAGGCAGGTTTGTATATAGAAAGAAAACATTATCTCATGTCAACTCCTCCATTAGCAATGGAAATTTAGTTTGAATTGCTACCTTTTGAAGAGATTTCTAATTAAATGTATGTTGATCGAATATATGGATACATGAATGAATAAAGGGAATCTAAGTTTGGGGAGATGAGAAGAGATTAATGGATAAAGCCTGTATTAGAATTAATTCAGCATCTATTTTATTGCACATTCATTATGTGCCTAGCACAACAGACAAAGCTCTTATCCTTATGGCACTTGGGGTCTGTTGGGGGGGAAAGATATCAGCCATGATAGACTATGGTAACAAATGTCACAAAATATCAAGCTTTGCTTAGAAGAGCAACGGCTTATTACTTGCTCATACTTAATGTCCCTAATGGGTTGGTCCAGCGTTCTGCTCATTGTAGTTCCTGGAACCATATGGAATGTTGCCAGTCACCACTCCAGAAGGAATAAAAAGAATGCAAGGAAGCATGTACTGGCTCCTAAACCTTCTGACAAGAAGTGACACAGGCTACTTCTGTTCACATTCCATTGGTGAAAGCAAGAACAGAGACCCACCTAATTTCAAGTGGGAAGGGAAGTACAATCCTGGAATGCTGTGTCTGGAAGGAGACAGCCAGAATTTGTTTAGGTACTAATGGCTATCATAGGAAGAAACAAGTACAAACAAATGTGAAGTTCAATAGTGACAGTCCTATGGAGGAAGGGAAGAAAGTGCCATGCTATGTCTATGTGTGCTATAATGCGGGAATCTGAATTAGAAGTCAGAGAATCATCCACCCAGTTCACCCCAGGAAGGGGTACTGAGGCCTGAAGGATGAGTGGGAGTTAACCAGGTGGGAAAGGGAGGGAAAAGCATTTCAGACAAACAGACAGACAGACAGGTGTTAAAGGTCCTATTATAGATTGAGGGTAGTGTTGGGGGTAGGCAGTGAGTAAAAGACCCACATAGCTGGGAAAAAGAGGGATTAGGTGTGGCTGGAGGACCATAATGTGCATGGCTTTATAGGACATAGTAAGGAATTTAGTCTTTATTATGTCTTTATTTATTGTGAGCGATTTAAAGCAAGGGATGACATAATCATATTTTTAATTATGTTTTATTGTTTATGCTATTACAGTTGTCCCAATATTTCCCCATTTGCTCCCGTCCACCCAGCACCCCTACTCCCTTTAGGCAATCTGCACATCATTGTTCATGTCCATGGGTCATGCATATAGGCTCTTTGTCTACTCCATTTCCTATATTGTTCTTTACATCCCTGTGAGTATTCCATAATTACCTGTTTGTACTTTTTAATCCCCTCACCTCTTCACTCATCCACCACAACTCCCTCCCATCATTTTTTTTGTTTAATTATTGATAGATATGTATTTATTATCATTTTATTGTTCATAGTTTTGATCCATTCTTTTTCTTAAGTAATTTCCTTCAACATTTCATATAATAATGGTTTGGTGATGATGAACTCCATTAGTTTTTCTTGGTCTGGGAAGCTCTTTATGTGCCCTTCAATTCTAAATGATAGCTTTGTTGGGTAGAGCAATCTTGGCTGTAGGTCCCTGCTTTTCATAACTTTAAATATTTCTTGCAGATCCCTTCCAGCCTGCAAAGTTTCTTTTGAGAAATCAGCTGACAGTCTTATGGGAACTCCCCTGTAGGTAACTAACTGCTTTTCTCTTGCTGCCTTTAAGATTCTCTCTTTATTTTTAATCTTTGGCATTGTAATTATGATGTGTCTTGGAGTGGGCCTCTTTGCATCCATCTTGTTTGGGACTCTCTGTGCCTCCTGGACTTGCATGTCTATTTCCTTCATCAAATTAGGGAAGTTTTCTTTCATTATTATTTTTTTAAATAGATTTCCAATTTCTTGCTCTTTCTCTTCTCCTTCTGGCATCTCTATGATGCAAATGTTGAAATGCTTGAAGTTGTCTCATAGGCTGCTTCCACTATTTCATTTTTTTGGATTCTTTTTTCTTCTTTTTGTTCTGCTTGGTTGTTTTTTGCTTCCTTATGTTCCAAATCATTGATATCATTCTTGGCTTCATCCAACTACTGCTGTTTCCCTGTAAATTGTTCTTATTTGAATTAGTGAATCCTTTGTTTCTGACTAGATCTTTTTTATGCTGCTCAGGTCCTCTCTAAGTTCCTTGAGCATCTTTATTACAAGTGTTTTGAACTCTGCATCTGATAGATTGCTTATTGCCATTTTGTTTAGTTCTTTTTCTGGAGGCTTGATCTGATCTTTCACTTGGAACATGTTTCTTTGTATTCTCATTTTGGCAACCTCCCTATCTTTGTTTATATGTATTACATAGAGCTGCTATGATAGCGTGGTTTCTTGGTAGTGTGGCCTAATGTAGTAGGTGTCCTGTAGGGTCCATTGGCACAGCCTTCCATATCTTTTGAGCTCAGTACATGAGTTGTGCCCTTTGTGTGGGCTAAGTGCATCCTCCTCTTGTAGGTCAGCCTTGATTGCTATTGGCAGACCAATGAGAGGCATTTACCCAGGCCAGTCAGCTGCAAGGACCAACTCTGACCACTGACCACCATTTCTGCCCTCTGTGGAGAATCAACTGTGTGGGGGCAAGGTGGTGGTCCTCTAATGTGGTCTATAGCTGTCCACTGGCAGGCTCTGGGTTTTCCTGGGTGGTACAGGCCAAGATCAGTCCCCACCTGTGTTGTGCCCAGGGCTACCCTGCCTGAGTTATAAAGCAATCTGAGATGGCTGCTTCTTGTGCTGGGCTTGAAGATTCCCAAGCAAAGTCAAGCTGTGAATTTAGGCTGGATGCTGCAAGTGCCTGGTCTTGGGGTTACTTAGCAAGAGGTTCAGGGATTGGGGGCTCACTGAGTCTGGCTATTGCTTGTTTGAGAGGATTTAGGAAATTCTGCAGCATGAGTCAAGTGCAGCCATTCATATGGAAAAGCAGCTTGGGTGGGCCCATAAGTTGGACAGGGCAGAGTCTCTGGGAATCTGCAGGGCAGAGCAGACAGCGTTAGCCAGGTTGATGTAGTCCCAGATACCAGCCTGCTGGTTCTGTGGGAGGAGGGTTCAGAAAAGTGACAATGGCTTCTGCTTTCCCTAATGCCAGACACTTCAGTTTCTCCCTGTGTGCCACTGGTGCCTTTCAAGGTGCTACCTTGGTGCTGGAGCTGAGAGGGAGTGAATCTGAGTAAGTCTGTCTGGTCAAGATGGCAGCATAGGCAGACATGGCTCACCACTTCCCACAACCACATCAAAATTACAGCTAAAATATAGAACAACCATCATTCAGAAATATTAGAAAGTTGAGTTGAATGGAAGTCTCACAACTATGGAATTAAAGAAACTACATCCAATCAAACTGGTAGGAGGGGCACAGATTCAGAATGGGCTGATCTCTCACTGATGTGTGGTAAGGAAAAATTCAGGAGGGACATCTCAGGAGCAAGGAGTCTCAGCCCCACTCCAGGCCCACCAGTCCAGGGTTCCAGTGCTGGGAAGCTAAGTCCCCACAATTTCTGGCTGCAAAAAAATAGAGAGAATTGAATTGGTGTAAGAAACTCCTGGAGCCCAGAGCTATTTCTCTTTAAGAAAACCCACACACAGACTCACCTACTCAGATTCATTCTGAGTTCCAGTGCCTGGGCGACAGCTTGAAGGGCACCAATGGCATAATGGAAGAGACTGAAGCATCTGGCATCAGGGCAAGCAGAAGCCATGTCCCTTTTCTGAGCCCTCCCGCCACAGAGCCATGGAGTTGGCATGCTGCTGCCAGCTCCATGGCATGCCATATTTGAGACTCCATTCACCTGACTAACACTGTTTGACCTTCCTTGGAGATCCCCAGAGACTCCGACCTACCCAACTTACAGGCCCACCCAAGCTGTTTTTCCATATAAATGACTGGTCTTCACTCCTGCTTTACCACTCCCTGAATCCTATCAAAAAGCAACAACTGGCCTAAGTGAGCCCCAGGCCTGGCACTAGTAGCAGCCAGCTTAGATTCACATCTTGGCCTCGCCTGGCAGTCTCCAAGCCCAGCACAAGTAGCAGCCATCTCAGATTGCTTTATAGCTCAAAAAGGGCAGCCCCAGGGGACAACACAGATGGGGGCTGACCTTGGCCTGCACCACCTGGGAAACCCCAGAGCCAGTCCACCAAGTGGATAGTATAGACCATTCAGAGCGCCACCACCCTGCCCCTGCACAGCTGATCCTCCACAGAGGGCAGAGGCTGGTAGTAAGTGGTCACAGCCCATCCTTGCAGCTGACTGACCTAAGTAAATGCCTCCCATTGATCTGCCAACAGCAACCAAGGCTCAACTATAAGAGGGTATACTCAGCCCACATGAAGGGTGCACCTTGAATACCCAGCTTGGCTGATAGGGAAGGCTGTGCCACTGGACTCTGCAGAACACCTACTATATTAGGCTACACTACCAAGACAAGGGAGTCAAAGCAGCTCTACCTAATACATAGAAACAAACACAGGGAGGCTGACAAAATGAGGAGATAAAGAAACTGTAACCCAAATGAAAAATCAGATCAGACCTCCAGAAAAAGAACTAAACAAAAGGAAGATAGGCAATCTTTCGGCTGCAAAGTTCAAAATACTGGTTATAAGGATGCTCAAGGAACTTAGAGAGGACCTGAGCAGCGTAAGAAAGATCTAGTCAGAAACAAAGGATTCACTAATTCAAATAAGAACAATTTACAGGGAAACAGCAGTAGAGTGGATGAAGCCAAGAATGATATCAGTGATTTGGAACATAAGGAAGCAAAAACAACCAAGCAGAACAAAAAGAAGAAAAAAGAATCCAAAACATGAGGATAGTATAAGCAGCCTATGAGACAACTTCAAGCATTTCAACATTTGCATCGTAGAGGTACCAGAAGGAGAAGAGAAAGAGCAAGAAATTGGAAATCTATTTAAAAAAATAATGAAAGTAAACTTCCTTAATTCAATGAAGGAAATAGACATGCAAGTCCAGGAAGCACAGAGTCCCAAACAAGATGGATGCAAAGAGGCCCACTCCAAGACACCATAAGACATCATCATCAAGACATCACCATAAGACATCATCATCAAGACACCACTCCAAGACATCATAATTACAATGCCAAAGATTAAAGATAAAGAGAGAATCTTAAAGGCAGCAAGAGAAAAGCAGTTAGTTACCTACAAGGGCGTTCCTGTAAGACTGTCAGCTGATTTCTCAAAAGAAACTTTGCAGGCCAGAAGTGATGAATATTGCTTTCAAGAAGTCCTTAAAACCAAGATTAGTCTATCAAGCAAAGTTATCATTTAGAATTGAAGGGCAGATAAAGTGCTTTCCAGACAAGGTAAAACTAAAGGAATTCATCATCACCAAGCCATTATTACATGAAATGTTAAAGGAAATTATTTAAGAAAAAGAAGAAGATCAAAACTATGAACATTAAAATGACATCAAACTCACAACTATCAACAACTGAATCTAAAAAATAAAAACAAACTAAGCAAACAATCAGAATAGGAACAGAAACAGAGGTATGGTGATCATTTGGAGGAGTATCATCAGGTAGGGAGAAAAGGGAGAATGAGGGAAAAGGTACAGGGATTAAGAAGCATAGTTGGTAGGAACAAAATAGATGGGGATATTAAGAATAGTATAGGAAATAGAGAAGCCAAAGAACTTACACACATGACCCATGGATGTGAACTAAGGAGGCAGGTATTGCTGGATGGAAGGGAGGTACTGGGTGGAGGGGGGCAAAGGGGAAAAATGGGGACAACTGTAACAGTATAGTAAATAGAATATACTTAAAATAAAAAATAAAAATAAAAGAAAATAGATGAATACTTAAGAACAAGAGTCTCATCATTTGAGTTAACCAGTTTTGGAGACCTTCTGTAATACAAGCATTTTTAAGGTATATTATTCACCATACAATATATAATGATATTCTACACATATATAATAACTGCACAATATAATATGTATAATAAAAATATGTATTGTATCTGCTGAAAAACAAGAAGTACCTTATACAAAAGTGCTGTAGCTGTAGTATAGCTATATTGCAGGATAAGCTCCTGTCACTAGAATTTTAAATAATAATCAATGCAACATCATTGGCAGATCCAAAAATTGTAATTTCTCCTGGTTCCTTTTAGGTACTTATAAAAGAATTTTTGACTAACTGAAAGTATAAATTAGTGTCAATTTTCCTTGGTGCGGTCAGTTTTCTTTGGTTCAGTCATTCTAAAAAAAAGCGGTTCTCATAAAAAAGACAGCACATTTAATAATGGCTGAGAAAGTGGGTTAGGGAAAGAAGATACAATGGCCCACAGAACACTAACACAAAAAGTGTACACTGATTTGCAAAATCGTTCAGATCAACCACCCTACTTTCTTTCAAAATAGTAAAAATATGTTAGCCAGGATTGAGATAGGAGATTCTTGGAAATTTAGGCTTATGTGCAACTTGCACTATAACTCTTATGATCTGGGTAAATATAGAGACAGACTTTTGCTCTCAAGAACTCCAAACAACTGTTGAGGCTGTCTTCTAGCCCGTAGGCCACTTGGTGGATGAGAGCTGTGTCTGCGGGCATGCTATAGGCCAACACATTTTCCCTAATAGTATTCTTTGCCAGGAAGAGCAATAGTTTAAAAATCTCCCACTCTGTTAGACCTCAGAACAAAATTTATATGATCTGCTCATGGTTGCAGTAATAGCCCAGGTGCAAAAGGTGAGCAAGTCCAAAAACAGGAAACACAGACCTGTCTATTCTGCCTGCTAGATATTTTCATATGGAAAAACCATAGCCAAATCAAATCAACTAACCCCAAACCAATCTCAGTATCTCCCCTTTGAATCTCCTCTTCTTGTTGTAATTCTTATCTGACACCCAGGCCAGAATCTAAAATCATCTAATCTGCATACTTTATTTCCACATCAATCTATCGATTCAATTTCCCAAAATTTTCTGGAATCTCTTCTCTTTATAACAGCCATCCCTTTTCGTTTCTTCACTTATGTATTCAACAAATATGCATCAGACTCTGTACTAGGTGTTGGGGACACAATGGAGAACAAAGGAGACATGGCCCCCACCCTGTGAAATACACAATCTAGTGGGGAATATACATCAATCTAATCAAATAAATAAATGCAGAGTGGCAAAATGAGGTAAGGGCTATAAAAGAAAAGTACAGGAAGTTAGGAGAGCTCTAGAAAGAAAGCCTAGTACTATTTGGGAGTCAAACAAGAATTCCTTCTGGCCCATATTATCCCTCACCTGGACTATTGCACTAACTTATTTTTTTTTCAATTGTTGACACTATTGCAGATGGCCCCCATTATACCCCCTTTGCCCACCTGTACCCAGCCTCTGCAAGACAAGAAAATACACAGTATTTTTGGTATATTATGCTTTATTATTTCAAGAAAGGTAAAAACACAACTGAAACTCAATAAAAGATTTGTGCAGTGTAAGGAGAAGGTGCTCTGACTGATCGAACATGTCTAAAGTGGTTCGTGAGGTCTTGTGGTGGAGATTTCTTGCTGGACGATGCTCCACAGTTGGGTAGACCAGTTGAGGTTGATAGCAATCAAATCAAGACACTAAATGAGAGCAATCAATGTTCTACCATGCAGGAGATAGTTGACATACTCAAAATATCCAAATCAATAAAGTTATTGGTTAAAATAAAAAATGTGTCTTTTATTTTATGGAAAAAACTATATGGACTTTTTGGTCAACCCAATGCATATCTATTTTGTATAGAGACAAGCAGATTTATCTAATATATACAGAATGCTCATTATTTTCCTTAGTAAACATATCTTACATATGTATACTAAGGAAATAATTCATATAAAATTGATATATTAAGTTTTGAGGTTAATGACAAAAGTTATTCTTTGATTTAATTATATATCTATATTCTACAATGTCACAGTCCACATTAAAAGTTAAGAAGCCAGGAGCCCTATATTATTGTGTTTAATCTATGCCAAAATTCTCATCTCACCTCAGCATCCGAAGACATCTCAACTAAAGAATCAGCCATCAACTGGATAGGACAAGATTTTGGAATCTGAGGCTTGCTAATTAATATTAACAAGAGATTAATTAGTGTTCCCTTGAAAAATAAGTAAAAGGCAATTAATGAGTAAAGTCTGAAAACATAAACAATGAAGCCAAGTTTGCAGACACTGAATATGATTAAAATTAAAAATACAAAGTATTGAAGACCATTCTTTTAAAATATATTTTATTGATTATGCTATTACAATTGTCCCAATTTTTCCCCTTTGTCTCCCTCCACCCAGAACCCCTATTCCCTCCAGCAGTCCCCTCCCTTGGTTCATGTCCCTGGGTAATGCATATAAGTTATTTGGCTACTCTATTTCCTATACTGTTCTTAACACCCTCCTGTCTATTTTGTACCTACCAATTTGTACTTCTTAATCCCTGCACCTTTCCCCCATTCTGCCCTTCCCCCTCTCGGCTGATAATCCCCTAAATGATCTCCATATCTATGAGTCTGTTCCTGTTCTGCTTGTTTGCTTAGTTTGCTTAATTTGCTGTTTAGATTCAGTTTTTGATAGTTGTGCATTTGTTGCCATTTTAATGTTCATAGTTTTGATCTTCTTTTTCTTATATAGTTCCCTTTAACATTTTACATAATAATGGCTTTGTGATAATGAACTCCTTTAGTTCTACCTTGTCTGGGAAGCAGTTTATATACCCTTCAATCCTAAATGATAGCTTTGCTGGATAGAGTAAGAGTAATATAAGTTATAGGTCCTTGCTTTTCATCACTTTGAATACGTTTTGCCAGCCCCTTCTATCCTACAAGGTTTCTTTTGAGAAATCAACTGAGAGTCTTATGGGAACTCCTTTGAAGTTAACTCTGCTTTTCTCTTTCTGCTTTTAAGATTCTCTCTTTAGCTTTAACCTTTGGTATTTTAATTATGATGTGTCTGGGTATGGTCCTCTTTAGGTCCAACTTGTTTGGGACTTTCTGTGTTTTCTGGACTTGCATGTCTATTTCCATCATGAAATTAGGGAAGTTTTCTTTCATTATTTTTTTGAATACATTTCCAGTTTCTTGCTCTTCCTCTTCTCCTTCTGGCACCCCTATGATTCAGATGTTGGTACATTTGGAGATGTCCCAGAGTCTCCTTATTCTATTCTCATTTTTTAAATTCTTTTTTCTTCCTTATGTTCCAGATTATTAATTTGATTCTCAGCTTCATTCCCTCCACTGTTGGTTCCCTGTAGATTTTTCTTTATTTCAGTTAATGCAACCTTTACTTCTGCCTAGGTCTTTTTTAACCTGTTTCAGTACCCAATGAGTTCCTTGAGGACCTGATAACCAGTGTTTTGAACTCTGCATGATACGTTGTTTACCTCCATTTTGTTTGGTTATTTTCCTGGAGTTTTGGTCTGTTCTTTCAGTTGGGCCATATTTCTTTGTCTTCTCAATTTGGCAGCCTTCCTGTGTTTGTTTCTCTCTATTGAAGTAGAGCTGCTTTGACTCTCTGTCTTAGCAGTGTGGCCTCCTGTAAAAAGGGCACCTGTAAATTGTTTGGGGTGAAGCCTTAGGTAATCACCAGGGCAGGGCAGCCCATTTCACCGCTCTGTGTTCTATGTGGGGGGAGGGCTCAGAGAGGAGACAATGCTGCTGCCTGGCCTCTGGAGATTGCCCTGCAGGAAGCTGTCTCCTGGCACTTGCCCTGTTGCCAGTCACTTCACTTTCTCCTCTTCTCCCCGTATTCCACTGGTGGCCTTCCAGCTGTTGCCCTGGTGCTGAATCCCAGAGCAGGTGGGTCTGTGTGAATCCTGAAACCATTTCAGTCCCATTAAGAGGAGTCTCTTGAGAATCCTGCAGTTTCTTCCACTGTCCCAACCCCCACTGGTTTTTACAGCCAGAAGTTATGGGGACTTATTCTCCTGGATCTGGACCCCTGGGCTGCATGGTCTGATCTGGGTTTGGGGTCACTCGCTCCCAAGGTATCTCTCCCAATTTTTATTCACCACATGTCATGTGGGACTGTCTGTTCCTCCGCCTCCCTGAGCCACTCCATGTCTCCATGCTCTCCGAGTCTCCTCCCCTCCTACCCATCTGGATGACTATGACTTCTTTAAATGCCTGGTTGTCAGTCTTCCATACAGCTCAATTTTCCAGTGAATCTGGGTGATATTTGTTTTATAGTCTAGTCATAATTTCTACTGTAGTTGTATGCAGAGGTGAAGCATATTTACCTATGCCTCCACCTTGACCAGAAGTCTGTACTTGAAGACCATTCTTGACTGAACTTTTGGATCCTTGGATATGCAGATAAATGTCCAGAGATGAGCCATTTAAGTGAAAATATAATTTCTTGATCTTTTGGCTCAGAGCAAGTTCAGTTCTAAAAGTTCACATAACTTGGAAAGCTTAGAAAATCTGGATTTAAGGGAAATTTGGGTGATTCCAATTATAGCAGTATTTTCCAAAGGGCTGTTTATGGATTAAATTATAGGTAACTTTATAGTAAAAATATATTGTATTCAGAAAAGGAATGAGCCCTGGCCAGGTGGTTGGAGCATAGTCTTATGCATCAAAAGGTTGCAGGTTCAATCCCCAGTCAGGGCATTTACCTAGGTTGCTAGTTCAACCCCAAGTCAGGGTGCCTACTGGAGGCAGCCAATGGATGTTTCTCACATCAATGTTTCTGTCTCTCTGTTTCCCACTTCCTTCTTTTCCTTTCTCTCTCTCTAAATCAATAAAACATATCCTCAGGTGAGGATTTTTTAAAAATGTTTAAAAATAAGAGGGATGAGGAATACTTGATTTAACCAAGTTTGCTGGATATCTTTACTACATGACTTCTCTGAGGCTTTAATATGCTAATGTGCATTTACTGTATATCTCCAGGACAAAGAAACTGTATAAAGCACTTCTTTTTCTTTTTCTTTTTTAATCCTCACTTGAGGACATGCTCATCGATTTTAGAGAGAGGGGAACAGAGGGGGAGAGAGAGAGGGAGAGAAACATCCATGTTAAAGAGAAACATTGATAGCTTGCCCCTCCTACATGCTCTGACTGGGACAGAACCCGCAACCCAGGCATGTGCCCCAACCAGGAATGGAACTCACAACCCTTTGGTTCACAGGATGACACTCCAACCAACTAAGCCACACCAGCCAGGGCTGAAGCATTTCTTAAAATGCTTATTTGACTGCAAGTGTTTTGACTCTACAACCCTTTTTTTAGACAAGCATTTCAGAGGTTTACTGTTCCACTGAAGGCCACTGGCTGTTAATAAAACTGATATTAAACTTCAGGTCTTTTGCTTTCAAATGCAGTGTGTGTTCACTAATGTACAGTCATAAATCCCTTAAATGAACCTACGTGTTTGAATAATATATCATATGATTTGAAAATTTAAAAAAACCATCATTCAAACTGAGCATTCTGAGGAGCTCGGTTAGTAATACCATCTTCATATGTGCAGAACAGCCCATGGATGCTTGAAAGGACCTGAAAGCAGACCACTAGAAGTACAGCTGCCTAACGGAAGACAAGATCAGAGCAGCTTTGACAGGTAGGAGTAGAAAAAGAATTGCAGATAGGAATGTATAAAAATCCTCTTAACTATAAGCATTCCTTCCAAAGTGAAGTAAAGGAGACTATAAACAGTCCTTTTTTATTAATATTTAAGCCTTCCTCATCTTTTTACAATCATTTAAATCATTACCATGATTAGAAGTTCATGATTAACAGAAATCCTAATTAAATGCAGTTCTCCTTTCTCCAACTCAAAAGACAAATCTTGTTTTCTCACATCTGCAAAAAGAAGAATCATGTCAGCACATTTCTCAAAAAAGAAAAGCAGGATATGTCCTACAGGATATTCGCTAATGTTTTATTCAGCTATTTAAAAACGGCCAATTTTACTCTTAGACGACCATTCCAAAATTAACAAAACACTACATTTAGTAGCTTTTCCTGATATTAAGTTTGAACTCACATTCCATTCACTGTTATATTTAATTTTAGTCCTTTATTTTCAGCAACACCTTCTTTTCAAAGTATCATATGACTAAGGCTAAGGGAAGGAATGCTCAAAGAGTGGTTCACTTGCTGTGATAATATATGAATTCAATCATAACAATATTGAAACATGAAAGGATTATGGTACATTTCAAGAAGAATACAAGGAAGTGGGTTGAACCAATGAAATCTGCCCTTATGAAAAAATACAGGGAAATACTGAAATGATTAAATGCTTTTTTATTTGCTCAACTGGAATTTAATTTGTCATCTACCCCTTCTGCCAACTCAATTTAAAATACACAAGGCCAATAATTGGTAAAAGAAAGTATAATCTAAATGGTAGTTTCAGCCTGAAAAATACAGGATTGACATCACAGCCTAAAACATGGTGCCAACAGTTTGATTCTTTCATTGCTTAAATTGTTATTATTTCCAATGTAAGAAATTTGAATGTATTATATTTTAAAATAGAGTCTTTGAAAGGCAAACTCATAGCCTCAGGAGTCAGTATATGATATTGTGACAGGCAGAATTCTGTTGGGTTTCCAAGATTTCTGCCCATTTATATTCCCTAATCCAAACCCTGCCCTTTAAATTTGGGTAGGATTTGTACATATGTTAGAGTATCATTCAAATGATTATGTTATGATAGGTAAAGGGGTTTTGCATATTTCATTAGGGTTCCTAATTAGTTGACTTGGCTTAATTAAAGGAAGATTATCCTGAATGGGCCTGATCTAATCAAGTGAGCCATTTAAAAGAGAGCTTAGGCCTTCCCTGAGCTCAGAGATATTCTCCTGCCAAGAAGCAAGCCAGCATGAGTTTATAGCTGTAAGGAAATTTATTCCGCCAATAATCACCCAAATGAGATGGAAGAGGACCCCAAGCCCCAGCTGACACTTTGATTTCAGCCTTGTGAGACTCTAAGCTGAGGATCTAACTAAACAATGCCCAGACTTCCTGATCTACAGAAACCATGGGATAAAAAACTTACATTGTTTTAAGCTACCGAGTTTGTGGTAAGTTGTTACAGGGCAATAGAGGACTAATATGCTTATATTAGATGTTTACTGTGCTAGTAATGCTATGGATAACATGACCCTCTGCATATGAAAATTGGCTGAAAAGTTAGTATTATAACAACACTCTATTACAGCAATATAATATATGTACTGAAGGATGAATTAGTCATATCAGAAAAGAAACGATATAGTAGGGCTGATGTGGTCAAACCAAGTTAAGACAGAACAATTAAAATACGGTACTATACAGTAGAGGTTAGTAGGTGATTTTCTTTTTTCAACTTGGATACAGAAAGATGGGGACCAAAAGAGACACAAAAAGAATAACACGATTTAACAGTAATTTCACTGTGGAATAGATTAGAAATATTAGAAATAATTTTGAATTTCTATCTTGGACATATGCAAAGAAAATAACAAGAGTGAATTTTCCTATTTAAAGCAGGGGTCAACAAGTTGGCCTGCAGGCCAAATAGCCCAGAGCTTGTTTTTGTAAATAAAGCTTTATTGGAACACAACTGTGCCCATTCATTTATGTATTGTCTGCTGCTGCTTTTGTGCTACAGTGACAGAAATGAGTAATTGCAACAGACTATATGGCCTGAAAAGCCAAAATGCTTACTGTAAAAGGACAAGCAGGTATTATACAAAAAATGCAAACACATAACTTCTGTGACAAAGAATGTTATTATCCCCTTATTATATACTCATGCATTCTTCCTTTTATTTATAGATGTCCCCATCACCATCCAAAGTTTATTTAGGCACCTAACTGTGCAACTACAGACACATTTTCCAGCCTCTCTTGCAGTTAGCTATGGCCACATGCCTGAAGTTCTCACCATTACAATATAAGCAAAACTCTAACATGCCTGCTTAAAAAAGAAATTTGCTTTCCTTCCACACCTCTCACTGCTTCCCACAGGACATAATGAAATCAAGTAGGTAAGCCAATTTTAATCATAAGGTCGAAGATAGCCTGAAAGAAAATGGCAGAGCAACAAAAGAGAAGGAACCTAGGTCTCTGGCTGATCCCATGGAGGAAAGGTTGACTATCTACTCTCGACTGTTATGTGATAGATTTAAATTTCTGTCTTCTTTGGGCCACATATTTTAGAGTATCTTTATTATAGCAGCTTATGCTATATGTTAATAAACCCTCCTGTATCATTCACTCCAAGGTCACATTATTATATATTAAATGAAGCTACTATAATTTCTGCCTTTACAATGTAATTTTTCTGTTGTGCGGATGTGTTGCCACCCTTCAAGGCCAGGCAGGTTCATGGTATTCACACAGATGGAAAAATATTCACGGAGGTGTTGGGATGTCTGGCATGCCTTTATTCATGGGTGAGTGAGCCACATGTGCTGCAAGCTGCGCGTCTATCTGCGTGTCTTATGTCGTGGCCCCTGCTCCCCTTGTGTGTCTCTCATCATCGTCGCCCCCAGCAGGGAGTCCCTACCTGTTTAAGTACTAGAGGGGAACAAAGCCAGAAAACTGCCAGAACATTACATAACATAACATAGTTCTGTGTGTGCGAGCCCACTTTATGTTATGGGAACAGTTTATCAGACCCAGTCTCAAGGCTATGAGAACACACTTATCACGCCCTTCCATGGCTATGGGAACACTGCTCCCCTTAGTTACCCAGACACCTGGGTGAGCAAGCCAACTGCCTCCACTTACCCTATAGTGGATATACAGTACTCTGGAAAATTCTAGTAGAGAACCCCCCTGGTTTTTAATGTGCCATAGGTCATTGGTCTTTTTCAAGTTCATCAGACAATAACAAAAGATAGAATTATGCTAAGAAAATCTTTGTGCCCTCAAATAACCCAGAGAGACAGAGAGAACTCAGTATGTGCCAGTTAAACTGTTCATCATAGAAGGAGGTGGAGAGACAAAAGAATTTAATATACTTATAAGGAGATTGAACAGAGAATTTAGAAAGCTGTGAGTTTCAGAAGACACTCAACAGAGTAGTTAATAGGTTGCAACTACAAGGTCCCAATATTTTCTATTTTCTAATAGACCTTACTTAGCTGCCAAGGTGTTCAGATGTCATGACTCAGTTTCGGTTTCTCTGAACATCAGTCCCAGAGACTGTATGATCTCAAGCATGCCCTAGAAAACAAAGAAAAAAAAGCATGAAAATACATGATTTCAGTACAAGTTCAGAATTCCACAAAGTCGGTAATTCTTAATAGAATTGCACTCAGATACCTATATAGAGAAAAGGACAGGAAGGAAATTCTGTACATCAAATTGCCAGCGTTGGTTGAGTGCCTACCCTGTGAGTGTTACTTAGTAAGCACTCAGAAATATTTGTTGAATGGATGTCAGGATTAAAAGTCATTTTCATATTGTTTTTTGTACTTATATTTTTCCCAAAGTTTGTACGGTAATCACGCACTACTTTAAAAGTAATTTTAACTCTTTCAAGTAGGTAATATTTGGCTCAAAATTTCAAAGGCAATAAAGAAAATGCAATAAAAATTATCTTTCCTCCAGACATCCAATTTTTTCCCCTTTAGAACAGCCAATATTCCTAGTTTCTTGTGTAGTCTTTCTTTAACAAAATGAATACTATTTTTAAAAATCTATGTGAAGGAAACTTGAAGCACCATTAATCATTAAAGCAGTATATATTTTGTCTAGTGCCTTCTATTTATCTTTAACACCACAGGGAAAAAATATCTATGATTATCCAGTTAGTACTTACACCAGCTCATCAGCTCTTTGGCTTTTATTTTGAAGTGCGTTCTTATCCCTAGACTCTGGCAAGTACTCATGAAGTTTGTTCACTAGGAAATAGAAAACATCACTGGTCTGTGAAAGTAAGCAGGGAAGAAGATGAAGTTAAGGGTCTGTTGGTAAAATTCTCTATGCTGAAACAACCAAACAGAAAAGAATGAAGAAACAAGAATTCAAAACAATGAGGAGAGGCTTAGGAACCTCCAGGACATCTTTAAACATTCCAACATCCTAATTATAGGGGTACCAGAAGTGGAAGAAGAAGAGCAACAAGTGGAAAACTTATTTGAACAAATAATAAAGGAGAACTTCCTCAATCTGGCAAAGGAAATAGACCTCCAGGAAGTCCAGGAAGCTCAAAGAGTCCCAAAGGTGGACCCAAGGAGGAACTCACCAAGGCTCATCATAATTACATTAGCCAAGATTAAAATGAAGGAGAGAATCCTAGAAGCAGCAAGAGAAAAGGAGACAGTTACCTACAAAGGAGTTCCCATCAGACTGTCAGCTGATTTCTCAAAAGAGACCTTACAGGCAAGCAGGGGCTGGAAAGAAGTATTCCAAGTCATGAAAGTCAAGGACCTACATCCAAGATTGCTCTATCCAGCAAAGCTGTCATCTAGAATGGAAGGGAAGATAAAGCACTTCTCAGATAAGGTCAAGTTCAAGGAGTTCATCATCACCAAGCCCTTATTATTTGAAATGTTAAGGAGACTTATTTAAGAAAAAGAAGATAAAAAACATGTACAGTAAAATGACAGCAAACTCACAATTATTAACAACCATACCTAAAACAAAAACAAAAGCAAACTAAGCAAACAAGGAGAACAGGAACAGAACCACAGAAATGGAGATCACATGGTGGGTTAGCAACAGGGGAGTGGGAGGAGGAGAGAGGGGGAAAAGGTACAGAGAATAAGTAGCATAGATGGTAGATAGAAAATAGACAGGGGGAGGGCAAGAATAGTGTAGGAAAAGTAGAAGCTAAAGTATTCATGACACATGGGTATGAACTAAAGGGGGGAATGTGGGTGGGAGGGGTATGCAGGGTGGAGGGGAATGAAGGGGGGAGAATGAGACAACTGTAATAGCATAATCAATAAAATATATTTAAAAAATAATGCCAAAAAACCTTCTCTATGCTTACATAGTAAAAATAAAAAGAAATAATTTCTTCTTTGACAAGGAAATGATTTAAATGTCTCTCATCAATCCTAGCATAACCCAAATTGAAAATATACTTTTACTTATAATCAGGAGACCACAGTCCTGGTGAACAGGGCAAGAGCTAAAGTCTAGAGAGTGAGACTGGGAGATGCCTTCTAGGCATGCCTCAATCATTGATACTGAATGAAGATTATCTAGAAGTAGGTGTATAATCTCAGGCAAGTCATTCAGTTACCTTGGAATAATATATTAAATGGGAACTACTATAAGTCCTGCCTTTCCGAAGTAGTTTGGACTTTGTGAATATATAATGAAATCAAGACCAGATAAGCTCTCATTTAAAAATGTTTATTACTGCAAAAATAAAGGACAGCAATAGTGTAGCCTCTAAATATGGTGCAGAATGATAGTAACACATCTGTTAATACAGTGGAAATACACATTGCCCTTTCTGCCAAAATAAACACTGACCTAAGAGTGGAGAACCAAGTTTTTTGTATTCCTATCCAGTCCCATGAGGTAAATCAAGCATGAAAATAAGCACTAGTCCATGAAATCAGACAAGCTGGTACTAATGAGAAATATAATGTAATTGCTTCTCTTTTCTATTCTTCTATTATTCATTTTTCCCCTATAACTTTTTTTTTTAATAGTGACAACTTAGATTCTTTGTGTAGACAGGGATATGTGTGTGCTTGTTTAGATGATAGGGCTTGAGAAGAGGCTGAGGATGGCAGGTGAAGAGAGAGAAAAATAGGGGAGGAGCAAGATGTACACCAGGCCCATCAGAAATGCTTGAGCTTATCCAAAGACCTAATAAATTAGCATAGTGCGATGGTTTTACGCACTGACTCTGGAGCCAGATTCCTGAGTTCAAGTCCCTGCTCTGCTACTATTTAGCTGTATGACATTTGGCAAATTACTTATGTACTCTGTGACTCAGCTTCTTCATCTCGACCATGGGCTTAATAATATCCCTTCATGGAGTTGATGTTAGGATTAAATAGCATAGTATTTATAAAGCCTGAATAGTACTTATTACATCCCAAGTTTTAATAAAGATCAGTTGTTATCTCCCACTTGCTCACTGGTTTAAGAATTTTCTCTCATAAAATATCTCCCACCTACCTGCAACAACATGAAAGAATCTCAAAAATATTATGCCAAAAGATGCCAGACACAAAAGAATACAGAGTGTACAAGTCCATGTTAGTGGAATCCTAGGACAGGCAAGGCTCATATAGTGATAGAAAGCACAATGGTTGCCTGAGCACTGGGTTGGGAGTAACTGACTGCTAAAGGGCACAAGGCAACCTTTTGGGTGATAGAAATGTAAATCCTGAATGGGATGGTCAGCTGGGACAGTGGGTCATCCTACATGTGAAACACTTAGAATCTAAGAAATGGCCAGGACTGTCCTGTATGGTTGGGCAGGCTGTGCACTACACAAGTACTCAATAAAATTGTGACAACTATGTATGAGACCACTGGCCAGAATTAGCCTCATTAGCACCAGCACCAGCACCACCTGGGCTTCTCAATACCTTTTACCTGAAACTGCAAATGAAACTAGGGAAGTCTTACAGGGTAAGCCTGTAACTTACTAGAGGGAATGAGGTTGTGTTGACTCTCCAGGGGTCACCTTTTTAAAAATAGCAGTCCTATACTAAATAGTAATTTTTTTTTAAGTACGATATATTCTTATTGTAGGGGGGCCTACACGTAAAACTTTTTCAAATCCACTTTCTCATCCTACTGTCTATACTCATACACCTTGTATGCCAGAGTATTCCCCTTTTAACTCTTTTCTTTAAAAAACAAAAGATTTTATTTATTTATTTTTTAGAGAGGTGAAGGGAGGGAGAAAGAGGGAGAAAAACATCAAATGTGTGGTTGCCTCTTGCACGCCCCCTACTGGGGACCTGGCCCACAACCCAGGCATGTGCCCAGACTGGGAATCAAAGCTGTGACCCTTTGGTTCACAGACCAGCGCTCAATCCACTGAGCTACACCAGGCAGGGCACCTCTCTTCTTTGACTCTGTGAACCCAAACTATGCGAGCTACTGTCTTTGCTACCACTCTCCTCTCTTCTCATCTGCCTCCCACCCCACCCCAACACACACACACACACACACACTGATTACATCACAACATTTCATGTGTTAAGACACAATTACATTAAACTTAATCAACATTGTAAAATACAGCATCAATCACAAAGATGATATTTATTTATACAGCATTTTACTTTATCCTTGAATATGCTGCATTTGATATCAGGTGAAACAAGTTTTAAAAGGTTAAAAATAAAACACATACTTTCCAGAAAAGCCTTTCCAAAATAAAGTTTTTCTGGGCTGCTACTTTAAGTTCCATAATTAAATAAAGTATCTTCCTCAAAGTATTGTCTTTAAGAAAAAGTTCAGATTTTAGTTGACTGAAATGCTTAATTTTCTCCACAGATCTACAGAAACACAAGAAAATATGTAAAAATCATAAGAAACAGCAGTTGAGGAATATCAACTATTGACAGGTATGTAAAACTGCTACTAATGGAATTTTAATATGGTTCTTTTTCCTGTTTAAATATTTTATTTTATTTTTCAATTACATTGATATTCAATATTATTTTATATTAGTTTCAGGTGTACAGCATAGTGATTACATTTATATAATTACAAAGTGATCCCTCTGATAAGTCTAGTGCCTGGCACCATACATAGTTATACAATATTATTGACTATTTTCCCTATGCTGTACTTTGTATTTCTGTGATTATTTTGTAGCTACCAGTTTGTACTGCTTAATCCCTTCACTTTTTCCATGCAGCACCCGCACCCCCTCCCATCTGGCAACCATCAGTTGTTCTATGAGCCTATTTCTGTCCTGTTTGTTAATTTATTTTGTTCTTTAGATTTTATATATAAGTGATATCATATGGTATTTGTCTTTCTCTGCCTGACTTATTTCACCTAGTGTACTACCCTCTAGGTCTATCATGTTTTCCCAAATGGGGTACTTTTCATACACTGGTTCATTCACCAGTAAGGGGCTAAGCTGGGAATTATTATACTATTGCACATATAAAATGTCAGAAAGGCTAAGTAACCTGTTCAATTTCACACAACTAGTGATTCAGAAAAGCAGGGTGCAAAGTAATGGTAGATGTTTCATGCTCTGTGCAGGTTGATGAAAACTTCTTAGAATTTCTGAATAGAATTAAAAATATTTTTACCACTCCACAAATCTTGAAACCAGCTATATATATGGAGTCTTGGTTCTTGCCCACTGCCCCCCTCCATTAAAAAATTTTTAAAAAAACTAAGATGTTCTACCCTATCCAATCAATAAGCCTCTCTTATTAAGAAAAAAAATTCAGCCCTGGCTGGTGTGGCTCAGTGGATTGACTGCCAGCCTGTGAACCAAAGGGTCACTGGTTCCATTCCCAGTCAGGACACATGCCTTGGTTGTGGGCCAGGTCCCCAGTAGGGGCCACATGAGAGGCAACCACACATTGATGCTTCTCTCTCTTTCTCCCTCCCTTCCATTCTGTCTAAAAATAAATAAATAATTTTTTAAAAGAAGCAAAGAAAAAGAAAAATATTCAGACTTCCTAAAACAGTCTCTTTTCTAGTAAAGACATGGCAAGAGAAATAATCGTTAAAAATTCAGTGATAGTAATTATACAGGCAGAAGAACATGATTATAAGCGGGGGGGGGGGGGTGCAGATCAGATAGGCTAATCAGAATTCTAGATCTGCCCCTACTTCATTCGGTAATAACCATATGTAAGTTACTTGGTCTCTGCCTCGCTTTCCTCACTTATAAAATGGGGATGATGATAGTACCTGTCCCATTGTGCTGTCTTGATACTTTAATTACCACATGTGCTTAACACAGTGTTTAATAAATAGTATCTAATAAAGTAGGAACAAACTTTGATATCCCACTTTCCTATATATCCACTTCCAATTACAACCACATTGCATTTTAAAAATAGCTATAAAGTCCCTCTATTCTTCGTGAACTTCAAAAACAGCAGAAATGTAGTTTTCACAAACAAAATAACTTAGAAAAGCAAAAGCTCAGAAAAAATTACAATATCAGCAGAATTATTTTGAAATTCGTTTTCTAGTCTTTCCCAATAGGAGTCAGCAATTCGCTAAGACCCTTAGAAACAAACTCTTTATCCTTTGGTACCTATGATAATAGAGTGTAATACTACACTATTTTTTTTCAACAAGGCCAAAACAAATTTATTAAGAAAAAGCACAGTAATATCTACATACTAAAAATCAATTCATATATAAATTGAGGTCTCATATACATTGTAAGTTCAAAGTAGATTCAGGAGTCTACGTTTCTACAGAGAAGTTAAATATAGTCACAGTTTCTTTGAACATTCAGATTATTTTTGCTTTACATAGACAACAACTTCCTTTGACTGATTTAAAAAGTCAGTGCCAGAAGACTCCATTAATTTCAATTGAGGAATAAGGAAAAATCATATTCATGTTAACAAATATTCTACATTTTCATCAGCTAGAAAACACCATCCAAGTAATGTGGCAAAAAAAAAAAAGGATTCTTGATCTAATGATAAGCTCTATTTTGCCTAAACTTTTTCATTTTTTACCCAGACATTTTACAAAATAATACCTTAAAGTTGCATCATGCTTTACAACTGGAAAAGGCTTTCATACACTCTCTCAGGTGCGCTGTGTGTATGTGCACAATGGTTAGGTTACAGAATTCACCTTTGTGACAGAATTCAAATTTGAAAACCTAAAAAAATATTTACTTCTTTTAAATGGAAGGTGCCTTGCAGGTGAAGACCATTCCTTGTGTATCCTGTGCATATGCTGTATCCCGGAGAGTTCATGTTAAGTTTTCAATATGTTCCCTTCAGGAATTAACTTTGCAAGAAATATGCTTTTCCTGCGTAAAGACAGCGGCAGGACTCTCCCTCTTGCCTTCAGGTGTAAATTTCAAGCCACATATATACAAAGTTAGAGCCTATTTCATTATACAATTAGCTTAAAAATCACTTTAAATAAACACCAGAATTAAAACTAATACTCTTTTAGAATGACATATGAAAACATGTAGAAATTCTAAGCTATCTCTATAACCATACTTTTAAAGAAAGAAATCACAAACCTTGTTATTTAATCCCTACATATCAAAATAAAACAAACATTTTCTTACAAAGATATGATTATCACACCCAACACAATTATCAATAATTCTTTGGTACTGTCTAATGCCCAGTCCACATTCAAATGTCTTCTATTGCCTTAAAAATATCTTTTATATTCAGTTTCTTAAAATTAAGATGTAAATAAGATACTTATTATATTTGCTTGTTATGTTTCCTAAGTCTTCTAAAAACTTTTACTATAGAAATTGTCAAACATACACAAAAATTAAGAAAATTGTAAAAGAAACCCTACATACCTGTCACCTAGCTTCAATAATTTTCAGCATTTGGCTGGTCATGTTTTATCAATTCCTTTACACACATGCCTACCTTTTAAAAAATTGACATAAAATATACATAATACAAAATATACCATTTTAATCATTTTTAGGTATACAATTCCATGGCATTGGGTGCATTCATAACATTGTGCAACCATCACTATCAAATTCCAGAACCTTTTCATCTTCCTGAACAGAAACTCTTTACCCATTAAACAGTAACTCCCATTCCTCTCTCCCCCATGGTAACCTCAATTCTACTTTCTGTTTCTATGAATTTGCCTATTCTAGCTGCCTTGTATAGGTAGATTCTACAACATTTGCCTTTTTATGTATATCTGGTTTCTTTCGGTTAGCATCATTTCTTCAAGATTCATCCATGTTGTCAC
This sequence comes from Anoura caudifer, assembly GCA_004027475.1. NCBI lineage: Eukaryota > Metazoa > Chordata > Mammalia > Chiroptera > Phyllostomidae > Anoura > Anoura caudifer. The sequence goes on from PVKU01004404.1 coordinate 134,577, forward strand.
ATGTGTCAGAATCTCATTCCTTTTTAAGATTGACATACCCACACTTTAAAGTCAGGTTCAGATTTAATTGTTTTAACAAAGATACTTCGTAAGTGGTGCTGTGTGTTTCATATTACATCAAACTGAAAGGCACAAAAATCTGTCTGTCCCACTTCAGTGATGCTAGGACTGATCGATGAGTTTAGTAATTTACAAACTAATCCCTTCACTTGAAGTTCTGCTTCACTTTTCTGTCAAATGGTTTCATCTATTGAGGATTGCTGCATGAATCCATCATTTGGTTAGGAGTTGCAAAAATGGCAACCTTCTAATTCTGTTAAACCTTCCACATTCATTAGCTGGAATTCTGTAAGATGGAATTTTCTCTCATTAACTCATGCTGTTTGGTTACTCGGAACTAATTACAGTTCATGCAGGAAAGGCAGGATAAATGCTTAATTCTTCCCATTTGTTTGCTAATTTGTAGAGTAATGGAGTTCAATACATTTTTATCTCTTTCTGTGTGGAAGTGCGGGGAGTACTATTTCTCTAAAATGCCTCATTATATACTTCTAAATTTGTATACACTTATTGCACTTCAACCGTCTCATACATTATTTTTCCTGATACTCGAGTGTTCCATCTTTGGCTATTAGGAGCCTTCATGTGGGCTCCTGTGCTTCGGGGTCCCATTACACTTTGCATTCTGGAACATGCTGTCTCAGACTCATTTTGTGTACTTCCTGCTCCAGATCCAGAATCAGTCATTTCTGTCAGGAGCTTTAGTTCCTTTAGTGAGAAATGAATGTGTGTCTTTTGAAACAACCTTACTTTTAACCCATTCACATGACTCCCAATATACAACCTTTTAAAACTGAACTATAACTTAAACTTAATATCAAAATTGTTAATGCCATCAATTCACTGAATGCTTGCTATGTGAAGACCACTGGTTTAAGTAAGAAAAATACAAAAATTAATAAGAGGTATGGTTTGCTTTCCAGGGGCTTATGATTACTGGAAGAAATAGTCTCATCACAAGTAACTGCTTCAATATAAGGCTGACTGTGATGACAACCTAACAGAACTATGAAATCTGGATAAAATCTGAACTTCTTAGCTCTGAAGCCCTTCATGATCTGGCCCCTACCTCTACTTTATGTCATTCATTCATTCACTCATTCTTTCATTCTATAAAGGCTTATTGGCAGCCTCTATGTGCTGGTGGTGACCAGGTCTCTGCCCTTAAGAAGCACACTACATAATAGGACCACACATACTCAAATAAGCAATCCTAATACAGACTGGTTATGTGATGTATAAGCACAGGATGTTATGGAGGGGCCCCTCTTAACTTAGTTTTGAGAAACTATTTTTAGAGAAAGGGATAGTAAGCTAAGACTTGCTGAGTTGAAGTTAATTCATGAAGGGGAAGAGGAGTAGAAAGTAGGGTTCTAGAATAAAGGCCAGCATGTTAGGGCCCAGAGGAAAAATGAACAGGGAGCTTTCTGAGAACTGGGAGTTGATTTGGGTCAGGAGTGTGAGGCAGGAGTGGGGAGGACACAATAGTTGAGGATGGAAAAAATGAAAAGACATGAGGAAGATCTGTGTAAGCTGTTAAAGAGTTTAGAACCTCTTCCTAAGGGCTGGGGAACAATTCAAAGGCTGTGAGGGAGGAGCTACATGGTCAGATCCTGTGTTTCGGAAAGAGTCCTCTGTTGTAATGGAGAATGGGCTAGAGAGGGCAGGACCAAGCTCACTAACATATAGGGGATCTGGTAATAGAGTAGCTTTCTGAAAGAGGGAAAAGTGGAATAGTTAGAATTTTTGTGTACTGAAATTCAATTCCCCCTACTTTTAGTTATTATCATAGATCTATTCTTTAATGCCTTCTATATAGTACATGATTTGTTTATGTAACTCATTCCAGTGTTTGATAATAGCAGAGGGAATTTTTTTCTTATATAATTTTTAATAGTTTTATGTTTAAAACTATTAAAAAATAAAATTATCAAACTCGAACAGTACAGAAATATATAAAGTAAAAGTTCCCAGTCTCCCTCTACTCCTTCTATCCCGCTATTCAAATTACCTTACTATTATCAGTTTGGTTTGTATCCTTCTAGGCATACCTACTGATTACAACACATGTTTATAACATTTAAATATTAGATAATATATTTTATACTATATTTAATACTAGCTAAGTCATATCACATATATTAATCTGGAATGTTTTTCTACTTAATACATGATAGACAGTTTTTGTGTCTGTGTAGATAGATTTATTTCACTCTTTTTGATGATTTCCTACAATTTCATACCATACCAGTAGTTATCCAATAATTTAACTATTCCCCCATTAATAAGGTTATTTTTTCCTCAAAGCTTTAGTGTTGCCATTCCCCATTCATTCTGGGTCCTCAGAACAAAGGGTCGTTTAGTGTTCAGCAAGTTCTCTAAGTAATCCTTTATTTATGTAGAGACTTGACAGACACGCAGATTATTTCAGGAGAAATTTCTGAAATGTTGCTGATGTTGTATTCCAAACAAGCTTACCTCCTACCTTATTCCTTAACAGAGTAAGGTGGTGGGTGAGTGGGTGGTGGTGGAGGAAATATGCACTTTTTCTTACGGCTTTGTTGTTGCTCTAAGTTGGGGGGGGGCGCTGCCTTTTCCTCCCCTCTCCAAATGTTTATGCTTGCTTTAAATCTAGAATTTTAATTTGGGATCCCTTCGTTCTTTAGCTTTCCAGTAGCAATCTTCATGCATATAAAGGGCAAAGAATCGCCACATTTAATCTTTGTAGAATTGAAGATGCTAAACAACCTGGATGTAATTAGTTTGGCAAAAGTTGCAAATAAAACTGGCTACTGAAGGAGACTCAACTCTTTGGAAACCCTTAAAATCCATGAGTGTTTGTTTCTAATTGGATAATTTAGGTTAATTTTAACTGCAAATATAGGGAGAGTTAAAATGTCCAATTCCTTTTCCCAGGAGCTCTTCCCTGCCTCAGTGTGGAAGATCATGCTGGATCTCAAGGCACAAGAGATCAGTTAACGAAGATAAGTCTGACCAGTTGACTGTTTTCCCCAGTTTCCTAAAACTTATGAAGACATCACTAAAACTAACCAAAGGAGACTAGCCTGGTGAAAAAATTCAACAACATCACAAAAAGTCAGAACTTTTCAGTGTTTATATTGAATTAATATTTTATTCTTACAAAAATGAATGCTAACCTGACTTGTCATTTATATATGAAATATCTGCTTACTCATTTTTCATCTTTCAAAGATAGAACATTATTTTTAATATTATATTATAGTACCAAGTAATAAACCTCCACCCACATTTATTTTGGAAATCACAGGAAGAAAAAAAATCAGACTGTCTGGGTTCAAATCCCAGCTCTAGACTAGTTGTGCAAACTTGCATATAAATCCTTTAATTTCTCAGTGCCTTAATGTCCTTATCTGTGGAAGAAGAATAGCAATCTTACCTCATGAGTTGCTGTGCAGATCAAATGAGTTAATATACAGAAAGTGTCAGGTGTGTGCACCAACATGGCCTTAAATAACTATACCCAACAAGCAACTCAAAGCTAGGGGCCTACCCTACCCGACTTGGGCAGGGTTATTCCCAGCAGAGCAATCAGCCCTATGGACAGCAGAGTTATGGTGGCTACAGCCAGTCAGGGGACACTCAGGCTGTGGCCAGAGCACCTATGATGGTTCTTATGGGCAGACCCAGGACAGCTATGGCACTCAGTCAGCCCTGGAGGATAGAGCTCAACTGCTGGCTGTGGCTGTGGCCAGAGTTCTCAGTCATCTTGTGGGCAACAGTCCTGCCTGGCTGTCTGTGGCCAGCAGCCCACTCCTAGCAGCACCTTGGGAAGATACAGTAGCAGTTCTCAGAGCAGCAACTACAGGCAGCCCAAAGGGGAGCTGTGGCCAGCAGTCTGGCTATGGTGGACAGCAGCATAGCTATGGACAGCAGCAAAGCTCTTGCAGTCCTCCTCAGGGCAATGGACAACAGAACAGGAACAACAGCAGCAGGGGAGGTAGCAGATGGGATGGTGGAGGTTACTGTGGCCAAGATCAGACCCCAGTGAGTGGTGGCAGCAGTGGCGGTGGTTATGGCAATCAGGACCAGAGTTGTGGTGGTGACAGTGGCTACAGGGGTGGCCAGCAGAAATGTGGGGGATGAGGCCAGGGCTGTGGTAGTGATTACAATCACACAGTGCTGGTGGCTATGAACCCAGAGATCTTGGAGGTGGCCATGAAGGCGGAGGTGGCATAGGTGGAAGGGATGGTAGTGGCTTCAATATATTTGGTGCCCTTGGGAGCAAGGATCCTGACATGACTCTGAACAGGATAATTCAAACAACACCACCTTCAGGCAAGGCCTGGGCGAGAATGTTACAACTGAGTCTGTGGCTGATTACTTCAAGCAGATTGGTATCATTAAGATAAAAACGAAAACAGGACAGCCCATGATTCATCTGTACACAGACAGGGAAACAGACAAGCTGAAGGGAGAGCCAGCCCTATCCTTTGATGACACACCTGCTAAAGCAGCTATTGACTGGTTCCATGATAAAGAGTACTCTGGGAATCTTATCAAAGCTGTATTTGCCAGTTGGCAAGCAGAGTGGCAATAGTCATGGAGACCAAGGGCCAGGAGAGCCTTTATCTTGTGCATTTATCTTCTTTTCCTTAGATAAGACCCTTTAACATTTCATATAATAAGAGCTTGGTGATGACGAACTGCTTTAACTTGACCTTATCTGAGAAGCACTTTATCTGCCCTTCCATTCTAAATGACAGCTTTGCTGGATAGAGCAATCTTGGATGTAGCTCCCTGCCTTTCAAAACTTGGAATACTTCTTTCCAGCCCCTTCTTGCCTGTAAGGTCTCTTTTGAGAAATCAGCTGACAGTCTGATGGGAACTCCTTTGTAGGTGACTGTCCCCTTATCTCTTGCTGCTTCTAGAATTCTCTCCTTCATTTTAATCTTGGCTAATGGAATTATGATGTGCCTTGGTGTGTTCCTCCTTGGGTCCAGCTTCTTTGGGACTCTCTGAGCTTCATGGACTTCCTGGAAGTCTATCTCCTTTGCCAGATTGAGGAAGTTCTCCTTTACTATTTGTTCAAATAAGTTTTCCTCTTGTTGCTCTTTCTCTTCCTCTTCCGGTACCCCTATAATTCGGATGCTGAGACATTTAAAGATGTCCTGGAGGTTCCTAAGCCTCTCCTCATTTTTTAAAATTCTTGTTTCTTCCTTCTTTTCTGTTTGGTGGTTTCTTTCTTCCTTCTGGTCCACTCCATTGATTTGAGTCCCAGTTTTCCTCCCATCAATCTTGGTTCCCTGTGTGTTTGCCTTCATTTCACTTATTGTAGCCTTCATTTGTTCATCTAATTTGTGAGCAAAATCAACCAATTCTGTGAGGATCCTGATCACCAGTGCTTTGAACTGTGCATATGATAGGTTGGCTGTCTCTTGGTGACTTAGATGAATTGGCTCTGGGGCTTTGATCTGTTCTCCCGTTTGAGCCATTTTTGGGTTTTTGTTTGTTTGTTTGTTTTGGTCTGGTCACACCTGTTACATAACGAGGGGTGGAGCCTTAGGTGTTCCCCAGGGCAGGGCAGCCCAGTTGCTGGGTTGTGACACTGTATGTGGGGGCGGCATCTGAGAGGGAACAATGGCACTTGCTCCGCTCTCTGTCAGATTCCAGTCCCTTGGGCCGCTGCTTTCCCCAAGCAAATTGGGCCCTTCCGGTACTGATTTCTGTGTGGGTGGGCTTGTGTACATTCTAGAACAGTGTGGGTCTCTCCAGCGAACTCTCCTGTGAGGCTGAGAGTCTCTCCTGGCACTTCAACCCCCACAAGTGTTTTCAATTGGTGTTTTTAGGTTTTATTTCCTGGTGCTGGGGCCCTGGGATGTGAGGTCTGTCTCGCTCCCCATTTTTGCCTGGATTATCTGCACATGAATATGGGACTGCCTGGTCAGCCAGCCACCTTGTGCGGCCTCACTGGGTCTGACCGTTGCCACCCTGTGCCCAGGGTCGGCTAGTCACCACCTGTGTGCCTGGGGTCTGTCAGCTGCTGCCTGCGCACCCTGGTCTACCAACCTCCAATTTTTTCTGCTGCGACTCCGCCCCTCATACCAGTCTGGATGAATGGTTGTCAGAATTCCGTAACAGTTCAGTTTTCTGTCAGTTCTGGCTGTTTTCTTTTTTAAATTTTTAAAAAAATTTTAATTGTTGTTCTTGTACAGTTTTCTGTCTTCTACTCCAATGCCAGCCCACCGCCCCAGCCGTCCTCACTTCCCTCCCATTTCCAACCCCCTAGTTTCTGTCCATGTGTCCTTTATACTTGTTGCTCTAAACCCTTCCTCTTTTCCACTGAAATTCCCTCCCCTCTCCCCTCTGGTGACTGTAAGCCTGTTCTCAATTTCAGTGTCTTTGGTTATAGTATGCTTGTTTGTTTGTTTTGTTAATTAGGTTCCTGTTAAAGGTTAGATCATATGGTATTTGTCTTTCACTGCCTGGCTTGTTTCACTTAGCATAATGCTGTCCAGTTCCATCTATGCTGTTGCAAAGGGTAGGAGCTCCTTCTTTCTTTCTGCTGCATAGAATTCCATTGTGTAAATGAACCATAGTTTTTTGATCCATTCATTTACTGATGAGCACCTGGGTTGCTTCCAGCACTTGGCTATTGTAAATTGTGCTGCTATGACCATTGGGGTACATAGGTTCTTTTGGATTGGTGTTTCAGGGTTCCTAGGATATAATCCTAGCAGTAGAATTGCTGGGTCAAAAGGTGGATCCATTTTTAGTTTTCTTAGAAAATTCCATACTGCTTTCCATAGTGGTTGTACCAGTCTGCAATCCCACCAACAGTGCAATAGGGTTCCCTTTTCTCCACAACCTCTCCAACACTTGTTGTTTGTTGCTTTGTTTATGATAGCCATTCTGACCGGTGTGAATTGTGGTTTTAATTTGGATCTCTCTGATAGCTATCAATACTGAGCATCTTTTCATGTGTCTCTGGATCCTCTGCATGTCCTCCTTGGAGAAGTGTCTGTTCAAGTCCTTTGCCCATTTTTTAATTGGGTTGCTTGTCTTCTTAGAGTGGAGTTGTGTAAGTTCTTTATATATTTTGGAGATTAAACCCTTGTCTGAGGTATCATTGGAAAATATGTTTTCCCATACAGTTTGTTCTCTTTTTATTTTAATAGTGTTTTCTTTAGCTGTGCAGAAGCTTTTTATTTTGATGAGATCCCATTTGTTTATTCTTTCCTTTATGTCCCTTACTTTAGGGGACATATCAGTAAAAATGTTGCTGCAAGAAATATCTGAGATTTTCCTGCCTACATTCTCCTCCAGGACTTTAATGGTGTGATGGCTTATATTTAAATCTTTTATCCACCTTGAATTTATTTTTGTGTATGGTGTAACTTGGTGCTTGAGTTTCATTTTTTTTGCACGTAGCTGTCCAGTTTCTCCCAACACCACTTGTTAAAGAGGCTATTTTTATTCCATTTTATGTTGCTGCCCCCTTTGTCGAATATTAATTGACCATAGAGACTTCAGTTTATTTCTGGGATCTCTGTTCTAGTCCACTGGTTCATGTGCCTGTTTTTGTGCCAGTACCAGGCTGTTTTGATTACAGTGGCCTTGTAATACAGTTTGGTATCAGGTATTGTGATCCCTCCTACTTTGCTCTTCTTTCTCAAAATTGTTGCAGCTATTCGGGGTCGTTTATGGTTCCATATAAATTTTTGAAGTGTTTGTTCTATGTCTGTGAAATATGTCATTGCTACTTTAATAGGTATTGCATTGAATTTGTAAATTGCTTTGGGTAGTATGGACATTTTGATGATATTAATTCTTCCGATGCATGAACACAGTATATGCTTCCATTTGTTTGTGTCTTCCTTGATTTCTTTCTTCAGTGTTGTGTACTTTTCTGCGTACAGGTCTTTTACCTCCTTGGTTAGGTTTACTTCTAGGTATTTTATTTTTCTTTTTGCTATATTGAGTGAGATTTTTTTCTTGACTTCTGCTTCTGCTCTTTCATTGTTGGTATACAAAAATGCCTTTGATTTCTGGATATTAACATTGTATCCTGCTGTTTGGCCAAATTCATTTATTAGGTCAAGCAGCTTTTTGGCTGAGTCTATAGGATTTTCTATGTACACTATCATGTCATCTGCAAACAATGATAGTTTCGTTTCCTCCTTTCCAATTTGGATGCCTTTTATTTCCTTTTCTTGTCTAATTGCTGTGGCTAAGACTTCCAATACTATATTGAATAGAAGTGGTGAAAGTGGACAACCTTGTCTTGTTCCTGATCTTAGTGGAAAAGATTTTAGTTTTTGCCCATTGAGTATGATGTTGGCTGTAGGTCTCTCATATATGGCCTTTATTATGTTGAGGAATGCTCCCTCTATTCCCACTTTGCTGAGTGTTTTTATCATAAATGGGTGCTAGATTTTATCAAATGCTTTTTCATCATCTATTAATATGATCATGTGATTTTTATCTTTGCTTTTGTTTATGTGATGTATTACATTTACTGATTTGTGGATGGTTGAATATTGAATCATCCTTCCATCCCTGGGATGAATCCCACTTGGTCATGGTGTATGATCTTTTTAATGTATTGTTGGAGGCAGTTTGCCAATATTTTGTTGAGGATTTTAGTGTCTATGTTCATCAGCAATATTGGCCTGAAGTTTTCTTTCTTTGTTGTGTCTTTATCTGGCTTTGGGATTAGGATGATGCTGGCTTCATAAAAAGAGTTTGGGAGTCTTCCATCATTTTGGACTTTTTCAAATAGTCTGTGAAGGATAGGGGTTAGCTCTTCCTTAAATGCTTTGTAGAATTCTCCTGTGAAACCATCTGGTCCCGGACTTTTGTGTGTCAGGAGTTTTTTTTTATTACTGCTTCAATTTCATCTGCTGTTTTTGGTCTGTTCAGGCTTTCTGCTTCTTCTTTATTGAGTTTTGGAAAATTATATTTTTTCTAGAAACTTGTCCTTTTCACCTAGGTTTTCAAATTTCTTGGCATACAGTTCTTTATAGTAATTTCTTACAATCCTTTGTATTTCTGTGGTGTTAGTTGTAATCTCTCCTCTTTCATTTCTGATTGTGTTTATTTGGGTCTTCTTTCTTTTTTTTTCTTGATGAGCCTGCTTAAAGGCTTGTCGATTTTGTTTATCTTTTCAAAGAACCAGCTCCTGGATTCATTGATTCTTAGAATTGTGCTTTTAGTCTCTATGTCATTTAATTCTGCTCTGCTCTGGTTATTTCCTTCCTTCTACTTGCTCTGGGCTGTCTTTGTTGTTGTTCCTTGAGTTCTTGTAGGTATAGCGTTAAGTTATTTGCTTGAAATGTTTCTATCTTTTTTAGGTAGGCCTGTATTGCTATGAACTTCCCTCTCAGGAGGACTACCTGCGCTGTGTCCCATAAGTTTTGGGTCATTGTAAGTTCATTTTTTTTGTTTGTTTCCAGAAACCTTTTAATTTCTTCCCTAATTTCATTCTTGATCCATTCATTGTTTAATAGCATGCTGTTCAATCTCCATGATTTTGAGGGTTTGGGGTTTTTCCCCTTGGGGTTGGTTTCTAGTTTCAGTCCCTTGTGGTCAGAGAAAATGCTTGGTATGATTTCAATTTTCTTGAATTTGTTGAGGCTTGTTTTGTGTCCTATCATGTGGTCTATCTTTGAAAATGTCCCATGTGCATTTGAAAAGAATGTGTATTTAGTTTCTTTGGGATGAAGGGCTCTATATATATCAGTTAAGTCCATTTCATCTAGAGTGTTGTTCAATGCCACAATATCTTTGTTGATATTTTGTTTGGAAGGAAGATCTGTCCATATTTGACAGTGGGGTATTAAAATCCCCTCCTATAATTGTGTTGCTGTCAATATCTTTCTTGAAGTCCTCTAAGATTTTCTTGATGTATTTAGGTGCTCCTATGTTGGGTGCATATATATTTACAATGTTTATGTCTTCCTGGTGGATTCTTCCCTTGAGTATTATGAAGTGACCTTCTGGGTCTCTATGGCCCTTCTTTTGAAGTCTATTTTGTCTGATATGAGTATTGCTACCCTGGCTTTTTTTTCCTGTCCATTTGCTTGGAAAATTTGTTTCCAGCGCTTCACTTTGAGTCTGTGTAAGACTTTCATCCTGAGGTGGGTCTCTTGTAGGCAGCATATGTGTGGGTCATGCTTTCTTATCATTCATCTATTCTATGTCTTTTGATTGGAGCATTTAATCCATTTACATTTAAGGTTGTTATTGATAAGTACTTATTCATTACCATTTTCGTACCTGTGTTCCTCTCTCTCTTTTCCTTCCTTTTCTTAAAGCAGTCCCTTTAGCATCTCTTGCAGAACTGGTTTGGTAGAGGTATATTCTTTTAGACTTCTTTTGTCTGGGAAGCTCCTTATTTGGCCTTCTATCTTAATTGAAAGCCTTGCTGGGTAAAGTAGTCTTGGTTGCAGGCCTTTGGTTCTCATTACTTGGAATATTTCTTGCCATTCTCTTCTGGCTTGGAGCATTTCCATTGAGAAGTCAGCTGCTAAACTTATCTGGGCTCCCTTGTATGTTACTTCCTTTTTCTCCCTTGCTGCCTTTAAGATTCTCTCTTTGTCTTGGAATTTTGCCATTTTAATTATGATGTGTCTTGAAGTGGGCCTCTTTGGGTTCCTCTTGATTGGGACTCTCTGTGTTTCCTGGATTTGTGTGACTTTTTCTCTCATTAAATTAGGGAAGTTTTCCATATTACTTTTTCAAATAGGTTTTCAATCCCTTGCTCCCCTACTTCTCCTTCTGGAATCCCTACTATATGGATATTATTACATTTCATATTGTCTTGCATTTCTCTTAATCCCTCTTCATTCTTTCTGAGCTTCTTTTCCTTTTCTTGCTCTTTCTGGGTGTTTTTTTCTACTTTGTCCTCCAACTCACTGATCCGATCTTCTGCTTCATCCATTCTGCGTTTGATTCCTTCCACTGTGTTCTTCAGTTAAGAAATTGTATTTTTCATTTCCTTTTGGCCCTTGTGGATAGTTTCCATTTCCTTTTTCATGGTGATATAGTTCACAGTGAATACATTGTAGCTTCCCTGTAGTTTCTGGTAGCTCATTGAGAGCTCATGGAGCTTCCTGACAACCATTGCTTTGAACTCAATCTCTGATAGTTGAGTTGCCTCTGTTTCATTTAGCATTCTTTCTTCAGCTTCCTCCTTTCCTTTCATTTGGGGATTGTTTCTTTGTCTTCCCATTGTTTGTGATGCTCTTCTTGTTAGCCTCAGCTTCTTAAACTGATCTGTTCTGGCTCTCTGGGTTTATGGTGTAATCTTCTGTGGTAGAATACTTGTAAGATACAGTGATGCAGTCTTGTTTGGGTATCCTGGTGTTCACAGCTTCCACTGTCTCAGCTGTTGGGATGCCCCCTCTTGGGTCCAACTCTGTTTTTTTTTCACAGTTCCAGGTTTTTTTAATCTCACTCGTGGGTACTTAAAAAGAGAAAAGAGGAAAAAAATGAAAAAAGGGAAAAAAGGAAGGAAGAAGAGATAAAATTGGAAAGAAAGGAAGAAGGAATACAACAAGAAAGAAGTAAAGGGAAGAAAAAGGAATTGAGGGACAAAAAAGATAAAAATAATAAAAAATATGATATAAAAAGAACACCTCTTGCTGGTTTCAAACTTGCCAAGCCGGTTTTTCTGGTCTTGCTGGCTGCAACAGGCTGAGGGGCAACGGTATTGCTTTTCTCCCTGTTCAGCACTAGGTCAGCTTTGGGCTACTATCCCCAGGGCTAGCCCGGTGCCTCTCCATGCAGGGCCTCAGGGCATGGTCTCTGGGCCTGCTGCAGAGCTTTCCCCAAGTTTATGGGTGTGTGCTTGGATCTCCCATGGATCGAGCACTCCCTGGGGTTTACGGGTGTGAGCTCTGGATTTCCTATGGGCACGCCATCCCTGGTTTATGAGTGCAGGTTCCGGGTTTCCTACTGAGCGTGCATGCTACTGGAGTTTACAAGTGTGGGCTCCATGGGTTTCCCGCTTTGCGAGCGCTCACCCTGGGTTCATGGGGGTGAGCTCCAGGTTTCCCATGGATTGTGCGCATTCCCCAAGTTTACAGGTGTGGGTTCTGGATTTCCTGTGGTGAGTGTGCTCACCCTAAGTTCATGGGCATGAGCTCCGGGTTTCCCATGGATTGTGTGCACTCCCTGGGTTCACATGCGTGGGCTCTGGTTCTCCCACGGATCACTCACACTCCCCTGGTTCCCAACGTGGGCTATGGGTCTTCCACAAAGCCCTCTTCTCTGGTTGCAGGCACCTCTGGTCACATGGACTCTGGTGTGCACTCCACCCAGGGCTATGCATGGGTACTCAAAGCCCCAGCATGTTTGCCACTCAGACCTTAACTTCTCTCTCTGCTACTTCAAGCAACCAGTTCTCTCCATTGCTGCTCAACCCTTGTTTGCTGGGGAGCAAGCGGTTGACCTGGCTCCCTCCCTAGTCCTGTGGCAGACCTGGCAAGCAGCGGGCCAGGGCTTCAGTCACCCTGGTGTCCATGCTGATCCCTAGGCTCATATTGTCCTGAAGAATTCTCCTTACCATCTGGTTTTTCAATGTCTGCTACAGTTTTTTTAATATACATATATATATATTTTATTGATTATGCTATTACAGTTTTCCCATTTCCCCCCTTCATTCCCCTCCACCCTGCACACCCCCTCCCACCTACATTCCCTCCCTTTAGTTCATGTCCATGTGTCATAAGTTCTTTAGCTTCTACTTTTCCCACACTATTCTTGCCCTCCCCTGTCTATTTTCTACCCACCGTCTATGCTACTTGCTCTCTGTACCTTTACTCTCTCTCTTCCTTCCACTCCTGTTGCTAACCCTCCATGTGATCTCCATTTCTGTGTCTCTGTTCATGTTCTACTTGTTTGCTTAGTTTGCTTTTGTTTTAGGTATGGTTGTTAATATCTGTGAGTTTGCTGTCTTTTTACTGTCCTATTTTTTATCTTCTTTTTCTTAGATAAATCCCTTTAACATTTCATATAATAAGAGCTTGGTGATGATGACCTCCTTTAACTTGACCTTATCTGAGAAGTGCTTTATCTGCCCTTCCATTCTAAATGACAGCTTCTCTGGATAGAGCAATCTTGGATGTAAGTCCTTGACTTTCATGACTTGGAATACCTCTTTCCAGCCTCTTCTTGCCTGTAGGGTCTCTTTTGAGAAATCAGCTGACAGTCTGATGGGAACTCCTTTGTAGGTGACTGTGCCCTTATCCCTTGCTGCTTCTAGAATACTCTCCTTCATTTTAATCTTGGCTAATGGAATTATGATGTGCCTTGGTGTGTTCCTCCTTGGGTCCAACTTCTTTGGGACTCTCTGAGCTTCCTGGACTTCCTGGAAGTCTATTTCCTTTGCCAGATTGGGGAAGTTCTCCTTTATTATTTGTTCAAATAAGTTTTCCACTTGTTGCTCTTCTTCTTCCCCTTCTGGTA